>OMNZ01029731.1:0-13628 GCA_900303255.1 Lesueurigobius sanzi
GCCCCGTAGCCCTTTACAGCTTTATGAAGGTCTCTGGTGTCTTTTGACAGCTCTTTGGTCTTGCCCATGTTGGTAGTTAGACATTTGACTGATTGTGGGGTTCACAGGTGTCTTTATGAAAGCTAAGAACCTCAAACAGGTGCTACTAAATTACAATCATGAGCAGAGTGTAGTTGGACTATTTAAAAGCAGAATAACAGGTCTTTGAGGGTCAGAATTCTAGCTGATAGACAGGTGTTCAAATACTTATTTTCTGCTGTATCACACAAATAAATTGTTAAAAAATCATAGATTGTGATTTCTGGATTTGTCGTTTTAGATTATCTCTCACACAGTGGACATGCACCTACCATGAACATTTCAGACCCCTCCATGATTTCTAAGTGGGAGAACTAGCAAAATAGCAGGGTGTTCAAATACTTACTTTCTTCACTGTATTAGCCCAGTATAAAGGCTTTTTAGAAAATGTAAATAGAGAAAGTGGGAGGAGTGCCTTCCTTCTTCTCTAAAGCTCAGTTTAGCATAGCGTAGGCCCTTTAAGCCCCAGGGGAGAACCTGGCCGTATCAATGCCACAACAACAATAGCATGTGGCCCGGCGGTGTGAAGGTGAGGTGAGGTGCTGTGGCCAGCGTCAGTGTCTTGAACATCTGCTGCTGACAAACTCGCAGCGTGTAAAAGAGAGCTGTCGGCTGCTACACGGGCTGCTCCTCGCTCGCATTTGAATGTGTTTACCCCACGTATGCAAACACCACCGGATAGCACACACCTCACACAGGTTTTGGTTGTCTTAAGGAAATGAATTATTCAAGAACACGGCACGCGAACAGTCCTTGAAAGTTAACCTTCATGAGATAGCGCCATCTTCAACCTTAAAGTGTGTTTTTACACTATAGCAATTCATAAAAATAAAAAAAAAATGTACCAGGCATTCGCTACGAGTGTAACATTGTAATACGTCTGAAAAGGTTCTCTCCTTTTCTCAATAACAACTTGTGCTCGAACTTGAAATGAAAAAGTGCACTAATAAAAAGGACTCCATCCTTCCACTTCAGCATGGTCTACGAGTAAGTCTAAGAAAAAGCAATATTACCCTGCGGGATTCTTGTGGAAATCTCCCATTATTCTATAACGTACAGAGAATTTTCACAAGGACAAAAGTAATGGATTATAATAACTGACTTATTTCAAGTTTTTAATGGTGTTTTTCCTTTGAGAGCTTCAAACGTTAGACCTACATCACGCTATGGTCATCCTGGAAGTGCTTTCCTGGCTTTCAAGAAAACCTTCATCCGCCCCTGCTGTAGCATGTTGTGGACACAGTGACTAGTGTTGATTCACCTTTCTTGTTTTCTAAGATAAGATAAGATAAGATAAGATAAGATAAAATAAGTGTCTCTTAGCATCTATCAATAAAAACGGTATAAACTGTCTAAAAACATCTCTTATTCACATAATAATAAGCATTTTACGTTTAAAAACTGAATACCAAGAGATACCAAAAGAAAGGTCTGAAAAAGTATTTTAAAAAGCATGAATAATATATCATAGGATCATTACAGATCATTAAATATTCACTAAATATATCTAGCTTCTTAGAGCAAAAACTACACAACAAGGGTCTACTTTTATTTTTTAATTATTGTTATTGTTTAAAAAGCCCTAATGGCAAAACCTATATTTAAAACCAATAAAAATAATCCATTACCACACAAATATCTCATCACATACGTAAAATTCGGAAGAGAAAATGTAATGTTTGCAATGGAATCAAAATTGCAATTTGAATGGTTGGATATCCACACAGTCTTCTCATGTACATGATAAAAACATCTAAACCTGTAGTTCAGACAAACATGTTCTGGAATACATGGGACTCATTATATTAAGATAAGCTGTTTATATTTCAGTCTTCTCTCTCTAATGTTTATGCTCCTGGACAGGTTTAAAATGTTCACTCTGAACAGAATCTTAATTTTTAAAGGAGACCTATCATGCAAAATCAACTTTTTGAGCTTTAAGCCAGAAAGTAATAACTAATCCTCACGGAGACATTATATTAACCTTGCGCTGCAAGATGAATTGTCGCGAGACCAATGACATACTGCTGTGTAGCTTGGGGCGGGATATGTAGGTATGACGACAGTCAGCCCCGGCAAAAACAAACATGGCTACCTCAGAGGACTTCGTAGGTGCCGCAATTGACTCTATTTTAGCTGAAATACAGACCTTTTCTCGTTTAAAAAAAGAGCAAGGGGAAGCGCTTTGTGCGTTTGTAGATGGAAAAGATGTTCGTGTTTTCCTCCCGACTAGATTTCCGCCTGCGGGTGATTGGTTAAAACCACATTTAGGAAGGCGTGTACTAACTGGGGCCAAATCAGCTCAAAGTATTGTACATTTCATGGACAGTTTGCACGGGAGGCTTTTTTCCAGATTGATAACGTGTAGAACTCAATTTAGAGCTACACATATCAATCTGGCTTCTGCAGGTGAACATTATATAGGACATTCTTCAAACGTAAAATATCAATGTTCAGGTAACCAAAAGAATGTCTTTCTAAATGCTAAATTGACTTTTTTCTTTTTTTTTTTAGCTTTAAACCATGTTGTAACGTTGTTCCCTCATCAAAAACAGACCTGGAGCAGTATTTCCCTTCATTCACGTAGTTTTAAATGAATCCTGTTTGCGTTGGTCCGTCCATGTCGACTTCTGCAGCGCTAGGTTTTGTACTTCCTTGTACAATTGCGTAATTGTTCAAACCTAAACTCCACATTTTTAAAGCCAATAATCCAATATTGGATCAGTTCTGAGCCGTTTTGTTTCATAACGTGGACAGAGCAACTCCATCTATCCATCTATCACACTACTAGCCACATGTTTATTTTTACCATGCAATTCCCACTCTTGGCTGTAGGGGGCGAACCAGGCCAAATCCTCATCGGCCCTGGCACACGTATTCATGAACATTGTGTAGTCCTCACATTATTTCAATTTATAAAACATAAAATATCAATACACAGACATCCTAATGGAGGATTTTAAGCCTGTTTCTATGATTTATATGCATGATACTGTATGTCCACTTCAAAAAATACTGTAAATCACAAATCTAATTCTAAGTGCAAAAATTATCTGAAAAATTGCGCAGCCCTACTCCAAAACAAACCCTTTCGAACAAATAATAAATCACGTGTAATTTTGACGTCAACTTGATAACTTCCCCTATCTGCTCTCCTCACAGTGTTCCTCTTGGCAGCAGTGCTCGGTGTTCCGTGAGGCTCTCCCCGCCCCCCACACTTCTCCGTCCCCGAGATGAGGACTGTCAACAGAGCCATATATCTGACACAGTGCACCGCGGACCCGGCACATATCCACTCTGCCATACAGCGGCCGCTAATGGGCCACTGGGTATGAGGGGAATGGGGAGCAGGAGTCGCCCGGGTGTTGTTCGCTCCATCACGGGGGTTATATAAGACAGTGATGAGGACTTTCCTACGCCATAAATCCATAAGCCCAGGGAAGAAGATGCTGTAACGTCAACAAGCGCTCTATGAATAACGCTGGAATCTTTTGCGCGCAAAAAAACAAGCCTCTGAGTCCACACACTGCCCCGCGCCGATACTGGGAAAACGTTTACTTTAATGAGCATCGATCTGTTTATAGAGCTGACTTTAATGTGCTTTTCGGGCATTTATCTTCCAACAGACATGTATTAGGGCAGCATGATACCAGAAATAATTCCATTACATTCGTCTTTTCATCAAATTGTCAAAACAAGACTTGAAAACGAATAAATCAAGGATCAATACAAAACTTCAATCATGACTTAACTTAACTTTTGGGCATTTACAAGGTGATATGTTTTAGAATATGCAAACCTCATGTTGTTTGTGATATATTGTGGCTTCTTGCCATACAGATTTTGCATGACCTAATATCGTGATAACAATAATAATTTGGCCATATACAGGAGTGTGCAGTCTGATTTCGTCCTACATAGTAAAAGCAAGTTGCAACACAGACCTTTTGCTTTTTGAATTTCATATTACTCACTATACTAATATTTTACTACAAAAATAATTGTGGAAAAACAAATCAACAAAAAGCCTCTGTGGAAATATGTGGGGAACGATGTATGTGAGCAGTCGCTGTTGCATATATGTGGCATCCATAGAAGCTCTATACATATCTCTACAATATTATCTCTCAAAATTACAAGTACCGCCCACACATTTCGCAGCTTTTTGCATTCTGTGAAGTAAGTACCGGCTGTAGAATCTCCAGATCTGGCCTATAGTAAACATTGGTCTTCCACAAACAGACACAGATCGAGACAAGAGCTTCTAATGAAATGTGCCCTTTTTGAGAGATCTGATTTACGACTGGCTGGCTGGCTGTGAACTGCCCAGAGGCGCTTCATGGATCACACTCTCAACAAACCCAGGAGCAGATGTCCCATGTTTGTTTTGTTCCCCTCTGATTCAAGTGACTTTGATCATATTCTGCCCTATAAGTCTCTTGCACACACCATAGAGCCGCACTACTTCACACAGCCTCTATTTGGCTTTATGCTTCTCATATAACCCACCAGCGGTATGCAGACTGCCGGTTCGTCTTGGCAGCCTGCCTCTGACTAAGAGCATTTGGTGCTACAAGCCTGAAGGACCCAGCGCCTTCTTTCTTCTTCTTCTTTGCACACTGCTTCATAAAGGCTTACAGCTGACAGCAGTGATGAATGGCACTAACGAGGAGGAATTAAATAGATCCTAATGGTAAAACAATGAAGTCATTCTAGTTTGGGGTCACATGGCAGAATAAACACAAGAGACAGAGATGGATCTAACTTCAGTTGAAAAACACTCAGGGTTGTGGATTTATGGTTAAACACTGTGAGGATTCCGCTCTGATAGAACAAGATAGAAATTGTGCTTATCCAACGAGCTGAAAATGATTACAAACACAGTCATGCTAAAAGTAACAGGTGCAGCCTCAGGAAGGCAAAGGGACTGAGCTTGGCTGTAGAAAAAAAGGGTTTTAACCTAAACAAAGCCAATTGCATCTTTCTGTGTATGGCTGGATGAATGGCTTGAAGAAATACTGTACATAGGACATATAAATACAATTTTCATTTGTGTATATACTGCAGTCTGTACAGCTGAACTTCAACATACTGTATATAGAGCGTTGACAGGTTTCAATTCCTCAAGAGCATCAAGAGACTTGCCAGCACTCCTCAAGCAACACGCCTGTCACGTCGCGCACTGCACGTAAATTTAGCAACTGTTAAAGCTCTTTAAACATTGCTTACACTGTCAAGTCGACGTAACTTAAAAATAACCACCCGCTTTAATTGCCTTGAGATCACACCGTGAGATAAAGTGGTAAAAAGTACGACTGGACAGTCCGAAGTGCACGGCTGCGCGCCAGACGCGTAAAAAGTGTTTCCACGCGGATGTTGTTGCTCAAACTCTTTCTCCACGTAAATACTACTTGTTTCGCTCTTATCAGTAAATAGTACCTGATTGGTGGTGTCAGGTGGCAGGTTCTTAATGAGAATTTTCCTCCTGTTGCTGAGCTCTTGGCGCGTTTTGGCCAGTCTCCTCTCGATCTCCTCCGGCTCCAGCTCTGGCAGCTCGCGGAGCTGTGCCGCCGCTTCCTCATCGTCCTGCCGTCGGCTCTCAGGGCTGTCCATCTCCGGGGTAAGTAGTGCGCTCTCCCGAGAAACAGAAGAGTGTACACTCGGCGGCTGGATGGATGAGGCTGCCGCCATCTTGGTATCTGAGGGGAAAGTGTGAGATGAGGAGAGAGAGGCAGAGCGAGCAGGTAGGAGGTGTCTGCTCAGAAGAAGTCTGCCAAAGAGTGAACTATCATCGATAAAACTCATAATTCGCGTCAAGGCACGGGGAAAATGCACCATAGGCTACAGTTCTTGTTTGCCAATTTGTTTGAGCTGAGAATAAACAATGTTTACGCCCAGTGCGCAGTAATTGAGACTGGCGCCGTGGAATTTAACTATCAATTTCTTTGAATCAATGTTCTAAGCGCTCCGTTTTTCTCTGTAATTTACTGACCAAGGAATATCGACTGAAGGGTCTATAGGCTATACAGTCGCAAGCAAATCTATAGCCCGTATAAACGGGCTCTTTTGGTTTGGCTCGTGCGCAGCAGCGCAGCTTCACCTCGGACTCTTGGCGACCCCAGCTGTCTGCTGCCTGTAAAGAAGCCAGTGATTTATCAATCGCACCAACGAACCATGAGACGGGTGTGACGTATGAAGCCTTCATAATTGACTTGACATAAGTCACAATAAATTACATTGATGATGACAACAGGGCCAAACATGTTAATAATTCAAATATAGTTTTACTGTGATCAAAGAATTCACACTCTAGAATTAAATTGGGGCTATTTCTTTCTTCTGTTAACACAGAAAGGCATTCAACAGTGAATGTGTGTCACAACCAGAGCTTTTCTGTGCAGTGTAACCATGAATGGCAACGTGCCTTTATTTCTTTTTACCAAGTGGTCCAATGAATGCCAGCCTCGCAGCCAGCCCAGCCTGCCCGCTCGCCGTGGGTGGAAAGATGCTCCTGGCAAACACAAGAGGAACAGTGCCCTGCCGAGTCTTCACAATACTGAGGAAGCTTCTGCAGGCTGCAATAAGACTCATATACACACACTATGTGCACTCACTCATTTAGCATGCATTCATTCAACAATGTGGCACATGTCAACAAGCACACATCATCCCACTTAAATGTTTAGAGTGCCATTATATTTGGTCCTGAAAGACACAGAGAAACCAGCCTCATCCGTCCAAGCGCCATGTTCCTTCCCTCACCATCTGCGTGAAGCGTTTTCTGGCATTTCTTCCTGACAATCACAGTTGTCAGTGGGTGAAGATGAACTACCATTGCCAAGTGGCTGGAGCCGAGTAACTGTAAGGCGACGTAATGACAATAGGCTGTTTTGTTCAAATGTTCATTGTCTAAAGATAGTTCTGTCATGGCCTGACTGAAATAACATTGACTCATTCTCGCAAATTTCACAAACGATTTAACAAAAAAATGCCAAATGATTTTTTTATTTTTTATTTTGAATAGAAATGTATGATAGATATTTTTTCTCACCCTTTTGATAATGGTTACTTTGTCTTCAGTGCCTTCATGGAGGTGTCCCAGGCTAAACCATGGACGAGGAGCTGGAAACCTTGACCACATTGGGCTGGTCCCAAGCCTGAAAAAGCAGAGAATGTCGTGTTAGTTACGTACTGGAAACAAGTCTAATAATAACGCATGATGATAATTAGCAAACAGTAAGACTTTCATGCCCAAGTGCTCGGTGCATGCTGCTGACATATGGGAGACATGAATGGCTGGTGCTTGCAACACTGGGACTTGCTTGTCACCGGAACAGGCTGAATTCGGAGACGCATGAATCACTCCGCTAAGTGCTAAACAACATTTCCAAGAGAGAACAATTAATTTGTTCTTTCTGCCCCTCTGGTGCCAACTCCTGCCAACACTATTTTCGCACATAGCCTACTATCCTGTTTGGGGCTGTTATTAAGCTGAACTAGACTTTTTTTGAGTCTTAAAACCTGACACGCCTTTTTCATTGTATGTATGTTACCAGCCATTCCCAAACTTGAGAGTGTCCAACGTCCAAAAGATCAAATGGGGCCCCAAAATGAAAAGTAAGAATTCACAAGAACATGTATAGGTCAAATTAGACCATATAACCTAATCCATATAAACTTGAATTTTATATGATTGATTTGTGAACAACGTTTGGAGTCCCCCCTGCAATGCCTCTGAGGAATCCCAGGGGGCCCCCGGACCTTACTTTGGGAACCAGTGGAATAGACAAATCTGCATAATATTCAGTGCATCTCGTCGTCAGTCCCCCACATGCTGATGTCGTAAATGTGTTTCTAATGTCCAGACAGTGTCACCGGACCTGCTCTAATCATATCATTCCAGCTCTCAAATAGCCTCCACTACAAAAAATGAGTACTGATAATTATAGGGTTTTTTGCTTAAACTAAACAAGCTTGTATCCATGTCACGTTGTTGTATCCTTATCAAAAACATACCTAGAGTGATGTTTTGTTTCATTTGCACATTTGAGTAATTCCATATTAGTCCTATTTCTTACGCAGCTAAAACACCAACCCACACTCTGATTCTGACAAAATAATCCATGAAATGTCTTATGTGGGGCTGCGTGAATGCTGCTGGTGTTGGGGAGCTGTTTTTCATTGATGGCATCATGAATTCACAGAAATATTGCTCTAGACTGAAAGAGAAGATGCTTCCGTGCCCTTGGTCGTCGTGCAGTTTTCCAACTAATTTGAGTAAAACTTCTGTTCGTTATTAGATGAACCCTACTTTCATGTCATAAGTTAACCACATTTTAGATGAACTTAACTTACTCTTGTCAGCATTTTAGAGATAGATTTTGTGTTCATTGAGATATTGTTTAAAATGCTATTTTTTTTAAAGGGGTGTACTCATTTAAGCTGTGCACTGTACATTGTTTTAAAATATCAAGGCTAAGGTTTCTGAAAAAGCTTGAACAAGGCACAACGTTGAACCCTTAGAGGTGCATTGTGGAACTTTTTATGTGAAAAAACAACAACTTGATATTCGTGCATATTTGACCTTTTAGTCAAATCATTCATGTCATGATCATTCTTGATGTCTGATATTGATTTGTTTTTGTCCATACCGACCTTTGAGATGACTCCTGATTTATGACAGAGTGGTTGTATGGGTGGTAAGGAATGTGCCTTTACTTTTCATCACAGTGGCCTTTATGACACTCCAGTATAAACAAGAGGGTTTCTGAAAGGTTTCCACTAAGATGTATTCCCGCGAGATTTGTGATTTCACAAACTCGGGAAAATACATCTTGAAAGAGTTCAATCACTTACGTTCAGCTCGACTGAGCTATTTGCGGAACCAATGACGTGCCTGCATTGGGGTTTAAGGCGGGACATGTTGGTATGACGTCGCACCAAACACCCTGCCGAAGAACAACAAACACGGCTACGTCTAAGGACATGCTTTATGATGCAGCAGTTGACTCTGTTTTAGCTGAAATGTTGACTATTTCTGCTTTAAGAAGGGAGCAAAAATGACCCGACTGGGTTCGGCAAAAGTACGGTAGGCAGGTAACGGGCGTTTCACCCAATTATCCTGAAGTTCTGCTGTAACGGTCCCTCCCTTTCATGAGCAGACTGAAAGAGAGCCATCCCAGATTGATCATGTATAGAACTCAAATCAGAGTGATACGCAGATGGAACTATCTTCATAGCAACACAGTGAAAACCTACCAGTCCCTGTAAAAAACATTTAATCCTGGAGTCATTGAGGCCGCTGTGCAGTCACTATAAGGTCAAATGTATACTAATATCAAGGCGGGAAAAGTTCCATATTGCACCTTTAAGTTATGACGAGTGGACTGCCAATGCCAAGGTGTCCAAGCGTTCTTCGAATACAGACTGACATGGGATTTTTTAACTCAATTTTCTCTTCTCCCGAGAAAGGCAACGCTGACACAATGCTCCGCGCTCGACAAACCCGGAGAAAGAGCGATGTGCGTCCCCTCTCCACCGAGCCCACGAGAGAGCCCTGCTGGTGCTTGAGCGTGTCAGCAGTGATTCACGGCCCTTTTGGAGTGGGTGGGTGCATGGGTGGGAGTGTTGGAGAGGTAAGGGAAAGTGGGAAAAAGCGTTGGTTGGGTGCCACTCCGGGACACGTGTGAGAGAGAGAGAAAGAGAGAGAGAGTGCGAAGGTGTGGGTGAGCAGCGGGGCACCTGGGATGAGCCGAGTGGGCGAGAAGAGATGGGGGGAGAAAGTGGGGAGAGGGAGGAGGTGGAGTGGATCCTAAACGGTTAAGGGCCCCTATTGTGCGTGGGAGCGAACGATGGGTGAGCGCGAATTTACACGTGTCGTTTATGATAATCGGAGGGGAGAAAACAAAGAAAAGCAGAAGTACTTCATCGCATTTTGTAAGTGCTTTGAAGTGGAGGAATAGACATTGTGGTGTGGGATGCTTTGTTCTTTGCGCTGGAAAGCAGAAAGGGACAGGTGACCTACTAAAAAGAGCTGACCTGAACCTTCTGGGATAATAAGCATAAGAGGTCCCTGCCCAATTTTGTGGCCTAATTACAGAGCTCATAAGCTTGCCTCCTAAATACGCTCAGAGACGCTGATTTCATTACCACCAAGTGAGTCAGTACCAAAAGGAATACACTCAGATATTCTTTGTCACCAGGTCCTTGTAATAGAAATAAGAAAGGTTTTGTTGTAACTGGATTAGCATAGTAGCTCTTAAGGGGAGACACTACAGGCAAAACTCACAATTTTTAATTTTCAGGTTTCGGGTCACTTTGCTCAGTTTGTTAAGCACTAAATTCAAATAAAAAATTGTGAGTTTAGTGCTTAACATATTCATGTGACTACTATCCGTTGCCACTGCTGTATTTCTGTTTACCAAAATATCTTTTTATGTTTCTACTTGACCAGGAAAAAGGAATCTGGAGCTGGATCTGATGGACTGGTCAAGCCAAAGTCCAGACTTGAACCCCATTGAACAGATTTGGGATTTAATGAAATCAAAAATGGATCAGACCAAAGTCTCATCCAAAGCAAGTCTCTGGGAACAGCTACAAACTATTTGGAACTAAATAACAAAAGAGACTTTGCAAAACTACATAAAAACAATGGCAGCAAGAATGCAAGCTGTTATCAGGGCCAAAGGTGGCCATGCAGAATATTGACATTTTAGGTTATTACAAGGACTATTTTATTATTGGTTATTTTCTGTTCAGTTGAAACAAGTTTTTGATATATTGATATTATTAAGTTATTTATGTTTTCTCGTTTTCATGGCAGCTGGTCTAATACATTTGTTAAGCACTATACTTTCACCTGTACAACAAATAAATGCCCTACTTTTTACAATTAGGAGTGTGATTATTGCACAAAATAACTATAGTATATGGGAAATTGTAACTTTAGTGAGCAAAATGCATTTTTCTCACAAAGTACAGTAGCTCCTACAGACACCAAAGCTTCCAGTTTTGCACTTAACAATATTTTAAAGGTTTGATTAAAGGGATTTTTCAATCATTTCTGGCCTGATTTATTGAGTTTTGGACCCAAAATGATATTAACGCTGTACACCAACACAATAAAACCATACATTATTTAGATTTCATTGCCAAAAATATAGGCATTTTTTCTTCTTAAAATGTCTTGTAAATGACATGTAATACACATTTTCTCATCTTTGTCAGTACAAAGTGTCAGTACACCAAAAGTTTCAAATTGATATCACTAAATGTTTTCTCAACCTCACCTATGTCCTCAGTGTCTCGTCATTCGCCTTAATACAGGAATAACCTTGTGCACAGGGCAGTTGCAGCTTACCCGTTTTGACTGCTTTCACACCACTCTCTCACCTCAAGGTTTGATACATGGACCACGTGGAGCCTCGTTTTATAACACAGCAGTATGTAACAACAGGTCAAAATGTAATAAAATGATCACTTCTATGTGTAATTCATCATTTTCACATTTTTAGATACAATCTTTGTCAACTGGACAGGTTTTAGATTTGATGCAACTATAACATTTCAATGACCATCCACCATCATCATTTGTTTATTTGGTTGGGACAGTGTATGCACATGAGAATGCATGTAAACACGCCACTCCGGATTGTAGCCTTGGGTTAATTTCCGTCCGTTGTCCCACATTCGCACTCACAAACTGACTCTCATTCATCCTGATCTATTGTACATGTTTTTAGTGATAGGGGAAACCAGAGGAAACCTACGCAGACACGGGGAGAACATGCAAACTCCACACAGGCCTTCTAGCTGTGAAGCACAAGCGCTAACCACTGTGCTACCGTGATGAGCCATTAGGCCACACCTGTGTCAGTCTGTGTTGCCAGATCTTGCTGTCTTTTCCCAGTCTCGTACAAATTTTTACAACATTTGTATTTTGACCTGGATGTTTAAACATGAACCTACATAAACTAATTGTAGATCAATTTGGCAGAGACAGCCTAAAATGTGTACGAGACTAGGAAAAGGCGACAGGTGTGACCTGCAGCTGTGTGTACTGTATAAGCCCGGTCGATTCCAGCCTCAACTCCTAGCTGATGATGATAGGTGGATGACTATTGAAACGTTCTGGACTTTAAATCTAAAACTGGTCCAGTTGATAAAGATTGTATCTTAACATTTGTATTTTGAGCTGGATGAAGCTACATAAACTATAAAATACATGATGGTAACACTTGCATGACTGCACACTAAAGCATTTGCAAATACTCATTTAGTTTTTTTCTAAAATATTTACAAAGCTTTCCTCCTCATGTGTTTATCATTTAAAAGCATTTCAGTAGTGATCATTTTATTGTTCAGGCCATGAATATAGTTACACCCTACAGCAGTGGTCCCCAACCGTTTTTGTCTCACGTACCCCTTGGGTCTTTCATTTTTTCAACCTTAGTAAGAAACTCCCAATTTATCAGGTAAAAGACAGCTTCAAATTCTCACTCTTCACAGCTAAATGGTTTAAAATGTCTTTTCAGTTCACCATAATAATCAAAAAGACAATTTGTTTCATATTATGTTTTATCTGAAATTATTCCAAGTACCCCCAGCTAACCTCTTGCAAAAAAATGAAAAAGGAAATTGTTGCACAGGCTACAAGCCAGTTTATCAATCTACCCATTTAGTAAACAAGTTTTTTTTAGAATCATCTAATCCACATCTATCTACTCTCTCTCTAAACACGGCAGGTCAAATACTTCAGTGACAGATTTGAGATAAGCTTCAATTTCCGCTGCCAGTTGCTGCTATTTGCACACATTTAGAGCAAACCAACTCACTGTGGTTAAAAGCCCTGCCTGTCAGAGTGATGTTAAAAAGTGCCAAATAGTGCTTATGTGCAGGACTTGCAGTCATATCAGTGAAAGTGGGGCTGTGCACTGTACAGAAATATGCTGCTGGTGCATGTCTGCTGCTGTACTAGTTGGCAGCATGAGGGCTGAGTGAAATGACCTGAGGGGGCTTGGACACGCAGGCCGCTGCTCTAATTCAGGGATGGCCAGGGAAAAAGAGGCCGCCTGCGAAACACTGACAGAGGAGAGCCCAAAGACAGGGCCAGGTAGCGCTGCGGGGAAAGACACAAACTCATGAGGTTAATGGGACATGGAGACGTGACAAACTGACGAACTGCGCTAACTCTAGGCTTTCTACTACTTTCAAATGGGGCAAGTCATTTTTACATCTACAGTGATCACTGTTGTCGTAGCCGGCTGACAAGACAGCTGACAGAGGAGCCTTTACAGATGAAAATTATGATTCTGATATCCCTTGTGGGGCTGCAAGGTTAATCGTTATCGAATCGACATCGCAATTTTAAATACTTCAATAACCTAACCTCAAAAGCTGAGGTTTTTTTCTTCCTTGCGTAGAAATATAATAAATGAGTACTACTGCAATGTATAATAGCAGTTTTAGAAGTATATTTGGCTGACAATACTAGGTCTGTGACAATAAACAATAATTTATTTAATATTGGTCACCACGATGAAAAGAAGGCA
>OMNZ01029731.1:13648-31123 GCA_900303255.1 Lesueurigobius sanzi
TAACCTCAAAGGCTGAGGTTTTTTTCTTCCTTGCGTATCCAGCGTTTCATGAAGCTGAAATATAATAAATGAGTACTACTGCAATGTATAATAGCAGTTTTAGAAGTATATTTGGCTGACAATACTAGGTCTGTGACAATAAACAATAATTTATTTAATATTGGTCACCACGATGAAAAGAAGGCACGATTAGTTGATCTTAGCATTTCTTTTTTCACAATTGGCATCATCGCTTGTCCATACAAAAGTAGCAGGAAAAATAAATAAAGACGCAAAGGATTAAACAATGCTGCTGGCTTCCATTGTTTAAGGCAGTGGTTCCCAACCTGGGGGGCGGCCCGGTGCTTTGTCTGGTCAGAGGGTTAGGCCATAAATACAAAAAAATGACCAAACATGACTAAGAAAGGACGTGCAGACATGTCCAAATTCTGTTTATTGGTTTGAAATAATTCCTATTTGGAAACATTTTTTAGATTGTAATTTGTATTCAGGAAGCCTGCGGTTTTGGAATTAGGGGGGCCCCGCCTGTATCCAGCCTGAACAGGGGGGTTCAGGCTGGATACAGGCGTTTAAGGCAATGTTATGTTAGAAACGCTGGTACACTTCACTGTAATAATCCTTATTTGTGTTGGTTTAACACAATGAAAACATGACTGACCTCTCCTCTCTGCACATCCTTTCTCTTCATCCTAAGCCCTGTGCTGCTGCTGCTGCTGCTGCTGCTGCTGCTGCTGCTGCTGAACACTATTGGTGCCAAGGCCATGTTGTGTTTCCATATATGGCCGTTTCCACAGGTTGGACTCCAGGCAGGCTACAATGGAGATTCATAAATAACTGATGGGAGCTGCTGTTCCTTCTCCGGCTCACGCAGTCTGACCTTCAGCTGCATCTTGTAACTCTGAAAAAGGTTGTAGCTGAAAAGAAAGCGTGAGGCAATGAACTGAAGCAGCTTTGGGTTTTGAAAACACGTGTTCATGCACAACATTATATGCATTTGATTGAATATAATTGTACACTTCTTTTTTCAATTAAGGCGAGACACTGCAGATGAATACAAGGAAAACAAGGTTAACATCAAATTGAAACCGACATTACTAACATGTTACATGAATATGAGAAAAATGTATTGCAATTATTCTTTCATTTAATATTTAATATATTGTGGGCTGCACAATATATCGCAAAGACTATTAGGTGGTGCAATATCCATATCGTATAAGAAGTCACAAAATATCGCAAATTCACTTAAAAGTCTTCCATCTGACTGAGACTTTTACACTCTCTAAAACCTTGTCGGAAGCAATAGCGAAACGGATTACAGTTGTACTGCCTCAGAATGCCGTACGTAAAGAAAAACATTTCGGTGGAGGAAGCTGATGACCTTAGGAGGTCACTCGACACTCTAGCAGATGACGCTGCCATGATTTGACATGATCAGAAGAAGATACTAGATCTTGTCGCAGAAATCAAGCAGTTGCGCAACGAAAACAAGGAGAAAGACAGGAGTATTGTGGACCTGGAAAGAAGAGTTGCTGATATGGAATGTTCAGTTCAGAAGTTCAGTTTTAGGTATAACTTTCCTAACTTTTGGCCTCAGTTTGGTTCTGATTTTGTGTTTTTGGAGCTAACGGTTTATCAAAGTATGACAATGATATCGTTATCGCGATATTGCATGCCCATATCGCAAGTTTTTTCAATATCATGCAGCATAAAAGGCATTTTTTCATATGTAAACATGTCCTGCATTTCCTGAGAGAAAAGTATGGTTTAGTTGACACATTAGATACAAATATTTATCTCAGAGGGGATTTTGTATAGCTTTGTATAGTTTGTATAAGTGGGTGGCAGTGCAATAAGTAGACGCCGGATTCTGAAGATTAGGTCATGTTTGTCTCCAAGTGGAAGTTTAAATGTTAAGTTCTGGCTGTGTCATTGGATATTCTCACGCAAAATACATTGTTGACATTGGATTTCTCCTGAGTCTACGCCGCTAATATACATACTAGCTTTAAGTGCGCTCTCATGCCGTCAAGTCACGCTCTGATGTTGGAGAATGCTCTTGACAATTCCTCCACTTGAACATAGCAACAGACAGATCCGCTGCATGTGGCATTGAAAGCAGTGAACAAGGCCAAAACCCTCGAGAGCTTTTGTGTAGGTGTCCTGTCTGTCCCCGTGTGAACCAGCCATGAGAATCATGCTTTAAAAAAAAAAAACAACAGAACAGACTTTGATGTCACTGGATGTGAACGGGAGCCTGGCAATGACACAGTAATCCTCACCAGATAATCTCCTTAATGCACATGCCACACTAATTGGGAGGTTCAGTGACCTCTGTTGGAAGTGCTTTAATATCATTATGGAATTATTATTATGCATTTCTTACTGGGGCCATTATGTTACAATTTAGTATTTATTGTGCACTCTACATTGCAAACAGCATATGCCAAGTAATTTGGTGACCTCTAGTGAAGGAGTGTGAGAGTGAATGGTTTTCTGATAATCCCCGTCTAAAGCCCATAGTAAGACAGATAACAATGTGCAGAGGAGGAAGAAGTACTCAATATTCTTACTCACAACTTACGTACAAGTATCAGATTAAATTTCTACTTAAGTATAAAAGCATCCACTGTAAATAACATGTACTTATAAGTAAAAAGTTTAAGTATTTAGCATATATATATATTTTTTATATAATTTGAATCAAACGAGTAAACCACTAACTCAGGACTAAACAAGGTTTAAACCAGGACAAAACCAGGACTAAACAAGGTCTAAAGCAGGACTAAACCAGGACTAAACAAGGTCTAAACCAGGTCTAAACAAGGTCTAAATCAGGAGTAAACAAGGTCTAAAGCAGGTCTAAAGCAGGACTAAAGCAGGTCTAAATCAGGACTAAACCAGGTCTAAACCAGGACTAACTAAGGACTAAACCAGGGCAGGACAAAACAAGGTATAAACCAGGACTAAACCAGGTCTAAACAAGGACTACAGGAGTAAACCACTAAATCAAGTCTAAACTGGGACTAAATCAGTTTATCATAAGGTCACTTTGAAAATAAAATACTTTTACTGCAGTTAAAAAATGTAGTGGAGTAGAAAGTACAGATAGTGGCTCTAAAATGTAGTTAAGTAAAAGTATTCACCATAAAATGTACTTAAGTAAAGTAAAAGTACCAATAATGTGTACTTTTTACTTCATGACTTTCCACCACTGATAATGTGTAGCTTGAAATCATGACACATGTACTCACTAGTCCAAGTTAGGAGTATGGTTTTAAGTTACAACTTAAAACCCATAACAAGTTGTTGTCAAAGGTAGTGAATAGCCTACTCTGTCCCCTATTTTTGTTACTCACCTGGATTTTTGTAGGTAATAATCAATGGATAAGGAGGCTTTAGGAGTTTGCAAAACAGTATGCAAATCTTCAGTAAAACAAAAAACCTCCATTATCAATGAACCTAGCCACGTTGCAAGGCAGCTGAAAGGCAAGAAACATAGCTGGGCACTGAAATACTGTATTGTCACTCGTTGCAATAATAAAGATGAAATTAATTCAGTTGATCTAAAGAAAATTAAAAAAAAAATGAGCCAACTTTATTGCGTGCCATAAGCGAACATATCCTTACATACTAGCTTTCCTGCAGAAGTAGCATTAGCCTTTAGCCATAGCCTAATTTTTAAGTTACATCATAGAAGTACCTAGTTTTAAATATATCATTTAATATATTAGAAAAATAGCACATATAACTTTGATGTTTTTGCCAAATGCCTAAATAAAATAGTTTTAGGAGTGACGATCGCAAACAGGTGAGTGGTACCTAGCCTATATGTGACGTCAGTGGTGAGTTCACGTACAACTGGTAAATGCAAGAAATAAATCGTAATTATCTTACTTTGATAAATAAATAAATAAATAATAATAAAGAATCCTTGCATGCAACATCAATTAAAAAAAAATACAAATGACGAGCATATTTTGTAAAATGAACTTTTATCACATTCACATTGCAATAAATCTCAATTTAATAACTTTATGATACATGGAAAGTACGGGCTGATGTGATGTACACAGTTTCCTTCATTACATTACTTTGTGAGAGTTTTCTGTATACACACAGACTTACAGACTTTACAACAGCTGGTAAATACTGCTCTCCAGAACTGCCAAAAAACTTAATTTGGGAGAAACCAGAGTGGGGGGAAAAAAGAACACAAGCTAAAATAAAAGTACCTTGGCACAAACCAAACTTGTTATAGGAGTTGCCTTGAAACACTGGTGTTTCAATTCTGAGGGTGCAAATTAAAGTCCTGTGCTTTTGCAATGGCACATAGAGAAATTGGAAGAAAAAAGGATTTGTTTTTCTAGTTTTGTTAGCCAGTTTTGTGGTTTAAATGGTCATGACTGAAAATATCCTAAAACTGTGTAGTATAACAAAGACTGAACATGACAGATATAACCGATCATGGAAGTGCAGCTCTGTAGCTAAATGTGTTTGTGGTAAATCAGTGGTGCGTCGACTTCAAGGCCAACAACAAACTGAATTCTGAATGAGCTGCAGTTGAGTTTTTGACATTACTAAGTAAAACACGAAGTACCACCTTTGCAACTTGATGAAACTTGGTCTAAAAACTGTTAAACATAAGCATAAAACATAACGAAGTAACTTAAAACGGTATTCAATTTCCAAATACAGATTTCCATCCAATATGGACCTAAAAACATAAACCTAAAACATCCAAGGCATCAAAAATACACTTAGACACCATGAACAGAGTCAACTCATGTATCATATGAGGCATACAACATTTCAGCAAAATAACAATTGGAGTGTACAAGACAATAATAGCTATTTTTGTGATTTCGTATTTACACTTCATAATGAATCTCAAGACATGTACACGAAGACAGAGAATGGGATGCAACACCGATGACAATTCACCAGTTTTGGGCGATCAAGCACACGTCAAGTCAAGTGACACCCCCTCTTAATAAAAAATAAACATTTCTATTCTCTAATACTATGTTGTAAAAATACATAAATGCATTCGTCGAAGTTGTTCCAAGCACGCACATTCAAACGTATAGGTCAGAAGCATTGAAAAGTGGTTAGAGTTGGCAGTGAGAGTAACCTTTGTCGAGCAGCAGCAACGTGTCACGTTAATAAGAGGGTCTGTAAAAATAAAAAATAGACTTTTCGAATAGCTACATAACTTTTGTGTTCCCCTCTTGAGCGGAAAGTGTCTGCGAAAATCTAACAGGTCCCAAGTGTGGGCTCCCAATTATTCTTACAAGCCAAAACCCTAAGCCCAGACCAAAAGGAGGAAGGGTTTGATGGCGTAACGTCTTATCTCTTTTTCCCAGGAGGTTTGACGAAGTCGGGGAGCATAGGCATAGAATAGATGGAAGTTGTATTAAAAGACGTCCAACAAGGAGACTGAAACGGAGATCTTTTAGACAGATCCAGCTTAACGTGCGACTCGATGCTAAATGCTTTTCTGTGCGATTAAGGCTTGTTTATTTCATTATAATATTGTCATTTCCGTTTTCATGATGAGCTTTACAGTGAGGTCCCTTCAATTACATAGTTACTCGGCTTCTCGCGGAGCTGATGTCTGCGTAAGGAAATGTACTTTTGTAAAAGCGAAAAACAAAACAAAACGAGGCAAATGAGCTGCACAGCATTGGACTATAGCACCATATTCAGTAATGGATAAAACGGAATAGACTCCAACACATTCACAGATCATGGTTGTTGAGCTGAACTAAATTGAAAACAATGAGCCTGTAGACGAACATGTAGTGTTAGCGAGGAGTTATTTACCATGCAGAGAAAAAAGATCAGTGCAAAAAGTGAGCTAGAGATACACTACTGGTCAAAAGTTTTTGTGTGTTGTATTTTCTTTATTTTCAACACTATTTACATTGTAGGCATTGAACTATGAATGAATACGTGGAATTATGTAGGAAACCAAAAAGGTTGAAATAAACTCAACATTTTGAGTTCTTCAAAATAACCACCTCTTGGTATTTTTCTCAAAGAGCTTCACAATGTAGTCACCAGAAATGGTTCTCACTTCACAGACCGTTGAAAACCATTTCAGGTGATTACACTGTGAAGCTCTTTGAGAAAATTCCAAAAGCGCAAAGTAGTGATCAAAGCAAAAGGTTCTTAAGAATCTATTTCATGTGTTTTTTTTTTTTGTTTTCATGAGAGAATCTACAATGTAATTACTATTGAAATAAACTACTTTTGACCGGTAAAGTAAGTAAATTTGCCATTCATTTGAGTAACGTATTTTGTTTTTCATAAGTCATGTTTTTTTTTTTTAACAACTCTTAAAGGCACTATACTTGCTTTTTTTTATGAATAATGAAAGAGAGAGCAAGTAAATCCCATTTCTTCATAGAGATGAGTTTATAAGCACATTTCACAACTTGCAGGGCCACGTTTTTGGGTCACAGAGATGCAAGAAAAGTAGCCAGTAAACTGATACAATTGATACAAATGTTCAGTATTTAGATGAGTTTACAATATACTAAAGGATGAAAAAACAAATTTCATTCTACTACTAGGAAGAAAATCAGGTATAGTGCCTTTTAATTAAGATAAAGATCTTATCGCACTTACTTTACAAGGACTCTTTGTTTTGTGTGTAAAAACCTAACCTCGCAGTCAGATTGAAATCAGTTACTCAAATCAAGGATTCATTTCAAGAAAATCTTACATAATCCCAGAACACTTTTTGCAGTGTATTGCGACCTTCGGGACTCCTCATATTTGTGCACATTGAGGGATAGTCAGGGGAACCGTTTTATTATTGTTTCTCGTGCTGTAGAACCTCTGGCATACCAAAGTAGCTAGCACTCACATTTTTGCAACAAGCAGGTCTCCGGTTCAATTCCTGAACCAAAGGAGAGAGAAAGTGTAAGAAAACCTGAGCCATTGGTGAACATTTGCAGGAGTTGTACTTTCTTACTTTCATCTACTCTGCTTTAATTAGTCGCTCTGCTCGTATCGGCACTAAAAAACATGTGGAAATCAAAAAGGGGGCAATTACCTTTCCTCTGCACTGTGAATCAAAGGTACACCTGATTGTACCTCTAAATAAATAGTAGAAAAATATTTACTTTCTCATATATATTTTGTTATGAGTATATTATGGGAGCTGATGTGCATGTAAGACCCAACACGTGAGAAATACAGACTGCAGACGAGTATATCCAAGCATGAGGTTTCACACGAGTCGGGAGCGCTTTATCATCGTCACATCCCACGCCGCTGGGGGGCGCAGTGGAAAACAACATGTAGCCAAAACATCCACACTCTCCAATGAACTATCCGCTGTGTCCAATAAGGTTCGAGCTGCATGTGTGAAGCTGGCCTCCCGTGGCATTCCGTGGCATTCCAGTCATGTCCTAAAAAAAAAAAAAAAACGCGCCAGACCGATTGGTTTATCAGTGCTCTGTTTGCTCTAATATGTGCTCCTTTCGAGTTCACGTCTGGAAATTCCTTCAGTTACAAACAAGGCCGAGATTTTCCTGGCCCGAAATTGTCAAAGTCTATGTGTCCATCTCCCGGGGATGAAGTACGGATGAGGCGAAATGTTGCTGAATGACACCAATAGCTTCTCGTGTCCATTCACTGTAAAGTCAAAACAGCTGCGCCATCCCTCCATCGTACATCCAATTCGTACCTAAAAAAAAAAAGAGTCTTTAAAAATGTCTAGATCAGCATTCTGCGTCCACGCTGTGCACGGTGACGGCGGCCTGGAGGTGGTGCGAGTGCGTGTGGAGCGGGTGATGGTGCGTGTGGGAATGCCGGTACGGGTGGAACTTGTGGCTGAGCAGCGCGGCCGTCTGGGGGGGCGTGTCCAGGTCCAGGTCGTCGTCATGGTTCCCGACGTCAACGCCGGCGGACAGCGGGTCGTTGTTTCCCGGCGGGTTCTCGCTGTCCTCCTGCGGGCTCATGGTGCTGTAGCCTGGAAGGAACGAAAGAAAAGTGGTTGTCAATTGGAGGATTTGGGTAGCGCGTGTTGAAATCCTAGTGTTGGCTTTCGTGGTTTTCTGAAATCGACTTTTTTGCGAAAAATTTCTACTAACATGATAATAACTTATTGACCGTAAAACACATAGCTTCAATAGGTTGCATTCACATTATAGAATTAAATTTCAGTTGGAGGAGGCACTAATAGAGAGGAGCAACGAAAAGGTTAACGCCCCCTTTTTGGTGACACCCTTGAGATGAATGGGGAAACATCGACTGAGATCCTCACATTTATGTCTGAAAAATAACATTTTCTGCATTTTATATATTTGTCTAATATAAAAGAGAAGCAAATAGAGATTTTTTTTGCTGTAGAAAATTCACAGAGCGGACAGTTGATGTTTTAAAGTGGGCTAAAGTTAGCAGGAAGTTAGCATGTTCGGACTTCAATATAAACTGTTTAGCCGTTTATAGTGACTTAGTTTGGTCAAATTTGATCAAATCCGAGATCAAATTAAAATGCCCATATAACAGTGAGTAATTAAGCAGCTTCTTATATTTCAATATTGCTTAGTTTTTGACCTATAAACGGCTAAACACTTTATATTGAAGCCCGAACATGCTAACTTCCTGCTAACTTTAGCTCACTTTAAAACTTTCACTGTTCTCTCTGTGAATCTTCTACAGCAAAAAATCTCTTCATTTTCTTCTCTTTTATATCAGACAAATATATAAAATGCATAAAATGTTATTTTTCAGACATAAATGTGAAGATCTCAGTCAATGTGTCCCCATTCATCTCAATGGACGCAGCCTCTGGTGTCACCGAAAAGGGGGCGTTAACCTTTTCGTTGCTCCCCTCTAAACAACTCTATGGGAAAGGTTTTGAAAGAAATTTTCAAAAAAGAAAATTCTAAATGTTTTCCCTGATCAGTATTTGATCATAAATGAAAATTGCACAATATGTAATCTTTTGATGAGGTACATTTGGCTAGTTTCTAGATGAAAACTGTAAACAAACAGGTTTACGGTTTGTTTACGGTTTTTGACAATAAATGGCTTCAGTCACCCACTAACCATGAGTGAAATAAAGGTTTTTGTGTTATCATTCATATTCTATGAAATGCATAAGTTTCAGGGTATGTAAACTTTTGGCCACAACTGTGTATTACACAGGTTGGCATTATGCTTTGGTTTTCTTAAGAGCAGTTCAGGGATACTGAAATTATCCTTTTTGACAAAAAGGGTCAGCTCAACCCTCAAAGTTTGCGTGATCTGATGAATGCTCGTTGAACTCAACACGAGGAAGAGTGAGGTCAATGGGCTTTCACAGGAGCACTGAATTGTAGACTCTCTTTTATTTCTCTGTCATAAAACTTACAATAGCTCACCATGGAACAAAGCAGCTTGGAATAGCACTTTGGGGAACAATAAAGTCTGACAAGCTGAAACTGTATTTTAAAGCAATGCGAAAACCCATTTTCTTAAAAGCTCCTAACGGATCATAACAGGAATGAAGTATATCTCCATTTTAGGGTTTGGTAAATACACCAAATGGGCCCACTACATGTTTGGGAGATGTTACATAGACTGAAGTGAAAGTCAAAAAAAGACAAGCACAAACCACGCAAAGGAATACATGACAATATGCTTTTGATGGCTCAGTGACGACTAAAGACTCCCTCAAGGCATTCAACGCCTTATGTTTTCTTTTTCTTTCATGGAACTTGTCAAAAGGGGAAGCATACATATTTATATTCAAGACGCCTTCCACATATGTTTTGCCCGAGGAGATAAAAATGTGTGGCAGTTGGATACAATGGCAAGATGAGCAGAGGAAATGGCGGGTCAATAATTATGTAAATGCTTCAAAGATTTCAAAGAGATGCTCCAAAATATGACAGTACCCAATGAAACAGATTTCTTAGGGAAGTAGAAGTCGGTATTGGTTCTTAAATTAGATGTCACTATTTCAGAAGGAGAGCGAAGGCTATAACACTATGGTCATTCATGCTTTTTGAACAAATCAACAGAAAAACCATAATGCAGCCTTATAATTTTATGTCTGGGATTGGTTTTCCAAACTTGCCAAAGGTTGGATATATACGATTATGTGTAAATGTTTCATAAACCGATGAGGAAATGCATTTGCAGTTACAAAAACTTTTTCTTTGATGATGCATGTTATTTTGTTTTATTCTCAAGATCATTAACCAATCTGAAAACAGCCATTTTTCTCCAAAAGAGCCTGTAATTAATATTTATATTACTATAGCAATGTTTCAATCAAAGAAGTACACTTTTTACTTTAGTAAAACAATTTGTCTCAGGCTAATTTCATCTATGGTTTTAAATCAAGCTGCTCAAGGCTCTTTTCTTGTGCACTACAATATCCCAGACACACAAAAAGTTGGTCCCAAAAATATCATCAGACTTTCATGTAAAATGAATGTATTCACTGAAATAGTGAACATTTACGATTTCAAACTAGATATTACAGGACTAGTTTTCATATTTTGGACCATAACCAATATTCCTTTAATTGCGTGCTCTATGCCAGCGTTTCTCAACTGGTTTGGCGCCAGTTCCCACGATCAATCTATGACAGGCCGTGACCCAAATAAGAATTTAATTGGTTATAAAAAATATGGAAAAATACTGTATTTTCAAACAACTTACTGTTGGATAAACATGAAATTATCTTATAAAGCTTAAATAATGATAAAAATAACACATTTTAATAGACTGGGTTGTTTTTTCTTCCATGTGCCCTGTAATAACAGATGTAGAAATATTTACCATAACGCAAGTCAAAACACATGCAATATGACAGTTTATATTCAAATTTGACCACAGCATCTCGACCTGTCCTCCACCTTTATATTAAACAATGGGCTCTTTGAATTTCATGACAATGTTAAATGAATACACTAAGGATGAGAAAGGACAATGCAAGTTCAAGCGAAAAGACGGAATGAAACTTTATACGTCTATTAGCAGCAGTCTTCAAACCTCAACTTCAAACCAAAATGTCTCTATCTGGTTTGGTTAAGCTTTGAAGCCAGAGTAGAGAAGACAAAAGGCATTGCAATGGGGGGAAAGCTCGAGGCAGAGAGAGAGAGAGAGAAAGCAGGGCAGGTTTAAGGAGGGAGGGAGGCCCATAGAAAAATGATTGGAGACTTCAAAGAGTCCTCAGAGCCTCAGGAGATGCCAACTTTAGCGGAGTTTATCCCTTCTTTTCCCCCTAAAGCCACAGCTCGAAATAGTGGCTAAAAACCACCGTGTTATTGCACCTATGGGGACTACATATCCGAATGCGAGTGGATCTACAGGAGTGTCCAAAACCCCTTGAAGTTTCCCAGCTAAATGCCTGGAAACATTTGGACATGTTACAAGTGCACACGTCAGGCAAGTTTAAGCTGAGGTTTGGTTTGTTTGTAGTAGGGCTGCACAATATATATCAAAAATATCGTATTGCAATATTAGGTAATGCAATATCTATATCACAAGAAGCCGCAATATATCGCAAAATCACTGAAGTGTTCCATCTGACTGAGATTGACACATTTTTTTGCAATCACTGGAGCTCGTGTTTCATGATTTATTATTATATATTGACGCCGGCTACGGATACATGGCAAGGAATCAGATAACTGAGTTCATCCACAAATAGGTTGCTCTACTTCAGGAAGAGAAACACTTACTTTTTGAAAATTTACATGATTATTATTTGATAGTGATTGGATTTGCAAACCTGCCATATTATCCTCATGGCTGAAAGTCCTTTCTACTGCCCAATATGCACATGTTTTTGGATATTTTTTACATTTAAGAGTAAATAATTACACATTAGAACGTTGTGAGAGTTCTAAGGTGTGTTCATGTGGATTGGCCCATGCAGGAATTACAGAGAAATAACCAATAAACCAAGACATGGACATAGTTACGTTCACAGGATTTTCAGCTGCCCTCGATCCATCTCAATTTTAAAACTATAGGCTCTATTGCAGGGGTCTCCAACCTTTTTTTACCCTGTGAGCTACTTTTGCGTAACAAAAATGTATGTAGAAATGTTGAAAGCCTTTGGTGAGCTACTTGGAAAGGGCTGGCGAGCTACCGATAGCTCCCGAGCTACTAGTTGGAGATCCCGGCTCTATTGGTTAAAGATCAGATTTTTGGTGTGCATCTAAACATAATCATTGCTTACTTTCTTATTTGACCTCAAATAATAAATCTATGGTGTTTTCAATAAGAATGATATTAAATACACAATCAACATACTGTAGATATTTTTTTTATTTGTGGGCCCTCCAGCTTAAGGTGGCCACACACTAGAGGATTTTTAATCTTTTGAGACTAAAGATCTGTGCAAAGACAACACACACTTAAGGACGGACATGAGGACACACATACACACACATGAGGAGTCCCACCACAGATCATGCCATGAGAGAAAGTCTTTATTGAGCCACGCCTCCTAAGACTAAAAGTGTGTTACTTATTGCTTACTACAACACAGGAGGTACACAGAACCAGCAGTGAAGAGCATTATGCTGCAATTCAGTAGCAATAATCCAAACACAAGCCACATAATGAACTTCCTTTATACACTGCTGGGTCCACACCCCTCTTCCATCCTTTCAGACTCAGCGCGCTCCTGTCCCGTCGCCCTCGCGTTTCTCTGATATTGCCCCGCTTTCATCATGTTTGCGTCTCCGCATCGCCACAAATGCCCTTCATTTCAATTTTTCCCTTTTAGTACGACTTACACAACGCGACGAGCCTTTCATTTGGATATTACGGTGCGCTGTCAAAGCCCCGCCGAGGCCTTTTTTTTGCTAATCGTTACAATCAGATCAAATACCGTGTGATGTCCTTTCCGGACTTCTGTACTCCGCATTTGCATCAGAAAAAACGGCTGGAATTAAAATGCCAGATGTGATTTATTATCATCAATGGTCTGCTTTGAATTGCTTATTTTTCTCTGTAAATACTGTACAGTATATTCAGATTTTTTTTGTTTATTTCAGTCATCAAAATATCTACATCTTCCATTCTCTTTACATAATATGGAAGATAGGGAGTCTCAATCCGTGCCAGGTCCAACTGACTGAAGGAAAAGTGAACTCTCCTCTTCCATCCTTCCCCTGTGCCCCATGTTGTATATATATATATTTTTTTTTATACTGTTTTGCATGTGGCGTTTACTATAGGTTGTGTTCAAGCTACATCACAACTACACTAACAGTCAACATTCAGATTGCTAGTCTCAGTTTATGGCCAATTTCTCTGTCATTTCTGGGCCAATCCACATGAAACAAAAACTATCACAAAGTTCAATGTGTTCTCTGTCAGCACATAAGAACTATCTTCTAATTATTTTCTCATAAAGGTGTCCAAAAGTGATGACAATATTCAAAAGCATGTGGCCGAGTTGAAAGGACTTTCTCCTGGTTTCTCTCCCATAGAGTTGTCTTGGCATCTACTCCAATTGAAATAGAATTTTATGACTTTTATAAACCTAACCTATTGTTTTATTTCTATACCCTACATGTAATTTACATGTGATAGAATGGACAATAAAGCCAATCCAAGCCAAGCTTTTTCGCTTTCTGGTAACGGCACCAATTGATCTTCCTAGTCAGAGAGACCAGACGTCTTTCATGATGCAAGCCTCTGCACTCACTGTATCTGGGCCTGGGCTCTCAAAATGACTGGAAGACATCCATTCAAAAATAATTGATGCCACCAGATAGATGCACTACAGTGAAAACTAGCTGTGAATAACAATGTTCTCATCATTATCACTGAGGATTACTCGGATAAAAAACAGCTCAAGTCAGGACAGAACTTATTGTCCTTATTGCTTTAATTCCAGTTTGTGTAATCGCTCAGTTAGGAATTTTCTATTGTAGACAAAAGTTCTTAAAGTGATAGTCTAACATTTAATGCAATGTGTATAATTCATCAGCTGTGCCTGAATTTTGATGTAAAGTAAGCAGCTTAAAATATTAATATAATATTATATTATCGTCCCATTCCATGTGACCTATGCATACTAAATTATGTGCAGACTCAGAATACTGCATTGCCACACTATTGCCACACGTTTTTCTTTGTGTAAAAACAACACAATGCCATCATGTTGAGTTGTTGATCGCACAAATAGGACCAACAACTCAGGACTTAATTGGTCGCAGGTGTGCGTCCTGTTCAGAAGAATAACCAAGACTTGCGATCAAACGAGCCAAATGGTCCCAAGTTGAGATCAGTTACACTAATTTGTGGTGCTCATTTTATATCTTATTTACAAAGAAATGGTGTTTGACATGACATAAAATAATTGTGTAATAATATTTTAGGCCTTATCGTAAACCACATTGCACAGAGAGCTGCATTGATATATTTAGCGTTTTGAGAAACTTGGTAATCAGGCTTGAAAAGCACAATTCAAGTGTAAACCATTATTACTGGTATAATATGGGCGATATACTGTGGGGGATATTCCCGTAAGCGTTCTTTCATGCCAAAAACAAAATGCCTTATCTGTTAGATTTATCTTGCATACGAGTGGTGCGGGTCCTACATGACTCTGCGCCCTCCAAACTCATGTTAATTCCAGTATTGATATTATTATAATTATAGCCTACATATATTGCATGAGTCCCACTCAAAGTGAGTTTCCTAAAATAAACGGCTGCTCCTCCGGTGACAAGGTTTCTACTTTTTCTAGCCTTGACAGTGGTTCATCATTTCCATTATTCATTAAGTGTAACCAATGTAAACAATTGATATCTACCGTATTTTCAGGCCTATAAGTCACTTTTTCCTCAAAGTTTGGCTGGTCCTGCGACTTATACTCAGGTGTGACTTATGTTAACATATCAGACACCTATTGGGTTTGTTGGTTATGCTTTGTGTGGCTGAATAACCATTCATGTGTTATGTTAGCATACCGTACACCTATTCAGCCTGTTCACCTCTATTCTATTGTTATTATTATAACTTGCCTTTCAAGATGAAATGTCTGTTCTTGGTCCCGGATTTTGTAAAAGAAATTTCACCCAAAAAATGTGCCTTACAGTCCAGAGCGACTTATGTTTCTTTTCTTCTTCATTATGCATTTTTTGGCTGGTGCGACTTATAGAAAATACGGCAATATGAAGCCAGTTGTGCAGCCAGTATGGACATCAGTCATGGGTCTCATTTTTGTCAACTTTGAAACCCATCTATGAGACGAGCTTTCCTGTGCACTGGGAACGAGGAGGGGCTTTCCGGTCCGATCAGGAGGGGAAGGGTGATCTTCTAACAGCAGACTCTTTATTAATTCAGGTAAAACGTCTGCACACTTATTATTTACTTATTATAAAGGCAGAACCTTTAGGATTTACCAAGTCAGAATAAGTTGAATGATCACACTGTACCAATAAATACTATATGTCATGTACAAAAACATAAAAGTCTCCATCCCCTTCACTTTAAACGCTGCTGTGTTTGCATAGCTTCATCGCGTCTCCCAGCTGTAGAGTGGCTTCCGGGTGACTAGCTCATACTTGTCTTTCACTTTCAGCCCACTCTCCTCTCTGCTGCTCAAATCTATGCCTGTTCTCTCTGTCATCATCACTTATGCAACAAGTAACTAAGACGCCGAGTGCCTGGCAGCAAAAGTGTAGCCACATGTAGGCGGGGAGTCCATGTGGGTGAAAACGTCCATCCACAATCACCTACTGTCGGGCTTTCGACTGCTACAAATGGGCACTGTGAACATGAGCAACTCCCCCAGAGCCAGGAACATGAAAAAACAAGGTTTGGAGCTGTGATATAATAAAAAGAACAAGCCAGCAGCTGTAACACGGCCAGCAACTCAGAGCTTAGGGTGGATTTGATTCTGCACAAGCTTTTGAGGGGAAAAAATGCCTCAGATGCCTAACCACAAAAAAAGGAGGCTCTCCTCTCCAGCAGAGTTAAGCCAGTGCAGGCAAGAAAGGGGCTTGGATCAATGCTCAATAACAGCGTGACATTTTTAACAGCGTGACATTTTAACTGTCCGGAGGAGAGGTTTTGGAAAATTATCTGATGGTACAATTGCGATTAGATTTGTGGTTTGTGTCAAAATCAAGATTTAGTTCATTGTGCTGATTGTTAACATGTCCAGAAATATTTACTGATTGGTGCCTTATACTTTATGAACTGTAGTCTAGTTGGTTCTTGGGTCATTTAATGTGTGAGGTCATCATGAACTCTGCCATAGAAGTATAATAATCTAATCTAATTCACAAGAGAGAAGACTGAGAGAGAAGACTCCTGCAAGAATCACAGAAGGTGTTTGTAGAAGTAAAAGTACAAGTTTAGTAAGTTTCATAACAAGACCCTACGGAGGCAGGATATTTGGTTGTTTGCAAAGAATATTGAATTGTCAAATGAATTTCGTAGGCAAAAATTCTTCAGTCTTCATCTGTACTCTGTAGTCAAATGAATTGCATTTTCTGTAATTGAGAAACTATTCAAATAGAAATTCGGAAAAGACTGAGATTACTTGTGGAGCAACTTTAAAGCAAATGTGCTTTCACTTCATAAATGTGCATAACAAAAGGGAATTTATGTTTCCACCAAAGAGTCAGCGGTTACCTGGTTTGGGCACTTGGCTGAATGGCACATTTGCAGCATTTACCCAGCAGAGGGTATGATTTAACTCAAGGTGCTTGATTGCTTTGTTGTTGGCGACATTAATCAGCACTTAGGCTGCTGGACAATCAAGAGCTATCCCAGAGTGACTTTTCTAAGATTAGGCAGCGTCTCATGGCAAGTTTTTAGTTGGCCAGCTTGGTCCATCGTCGCAGTGCACGCTGTTGGTAGTGCGATTCAGCTGCAAAGACAGCATACCACTAGGATATGACGAGACAACATGCGTCTGATGGGAAAATACTTTTCTTCTTAGGCAGAAATTCTTCAGTCTTCATCTGTACTCTGTAGTTGTAGTGTAGGACGTTTCGATCTTACTCCAAAGATCGTCATCAGCTACTGAAGGTCTGGACACGCTGTGGGTTTATAAAGCTAGTGAACCAGCAGGATGAGTCAGCCTCTAGGCCCCTCCTCTCTTAATGCTAAAGGTAAAGTACTTAACGAGGGTCCATTGTCTCCCTGAGCTACTCTCTAAGTCGTTGATACTGCTTATGGCCCTGCTGCTCCCAGGAGTACAGGCTCATTTACATGACAACGAGTAGGTTTCACTCTGAGGTTGTTATGGCCATTTGGTTTTGGTCTCAGTAAGCTATCATAAATGGGATCCAGCTGGTAACGCAGGCCTCCATTGCGGTTTATGGCTGGATTTTCTTTTTTAACAGACCAAACCAAATGGCCATAACAACCTCAGAGCGAAACCTACTCGTTGTCATGTAAATGAGCCTGTACTCCTGGGAGCAGCAGGGCCATAGGCAAGTATCAACGACTTAGAGAGTAGCTCAGGGAGACAATGGACCCTCGTTA
>OMNZ01029741.1:0-11411 GCA_900303255.1 Lesueurigobius sanzi
GTTCAGGTATCGTTAACCTCTTAAACCCCAGCGTGCCAAATTTGGGTCCTGAGGAAGGAAAGAGAGAGAAGAAGGAAAGAGGGAGAGAGACAGAGAGAGGGGAAAGAGACAGAGAGAGGGGAAGGAAAGAGAGAGAGAGAGAGAGGAGAAGGAGAGAGAGAAGAAGGAAAGAGGGAGAGAGTGAGAAAGAGAGGAAAGAGACAGAGAGAGGGGAAGGAGAGAGAGAAGAAGGAAAGAGGGAGAGAGGGAGAGAGGAAGGAAAGAGACAGAGAGAGGGGAAGGAGAGAGAGAAGAAGGAAAGAGGGAGAGAGAGAGGGGAAAGAGAGAGAGGAAGGAGAGAGACAGAGAGAGGGGAAGGAGAGAGACAGAGAGAGGGGAAGGAGAGAGAGAAGAAGGAAAGAGGGAGAGAGAGAGAGAGAGAGAGAGGGGAAGGAGAGAGAGAAGGAAAGAGGGAGAGAGAGAGAGAGGGGGGAAAGAGAGAGAGGAAGGAGAGAGACAGAGAGAGAGGGGAAGGAGAGAGACAGAGAGAGGGGAAGGAGAGAGACAGAGAGAGAGGGGAAGGAGAGAGAGAGAAGAAGGAAAGAGGGAGAGGAGAGAGAGAGAGGGGAAGGGGAGAGAGAGGGAGAGAGGGGGGGGGGGAGAGGGAGAGAGAGAGAGGGGAGAGAGAGAGGGGAGGGAGAGAGAGAGAGAGAGAGAGAGAGGGGGGAAAGAGAGAGAGGAAGGAGAGAGACAGAGAGAGACAGGAAGGAGAGAGACAGAGAGAGGGGAAGGAGAGAGACAGAGAGAGAGGGGAAGGAGAGAGAGAGAAGAAGGAAAGAGGGAGAGAGAGAGAGAGAGGGGAGAGGGAGGAAGGAGAGGGAGGAAGGAAAGAGGGAGAGAGAGAAGAAGGAAAGAGGGAGAGAGGAAAGAGAGAGAGGAAGGAGAGAGACAGAGAGAGAGAAGGAGAGATTTTAGTGCCCAATTTGGGTCCAGTGGGGTTTAACAGGTTAACTGGTGGGTCATGGAATCATTTTTAGCGGGTGGCAGGCCTTTCATGAGGAACAATTTTAAAAATATTTATCTGCTGAAAACACACAAAAACATACCTCAGTCTGTTAGATATTTTGATCATAACTATTAGCCTCATAGGATTGTTCAATGCTTATTCAACTATAACCTGTAGGGACAGCATTTTACATCATTTATCTACTAAATTCACTTCAAAGCAGAACCGCTGCTTTACACTTTTCTTCTCCCTCTCATTTGCAAAAACCTCTCCAGCAAAGGTCACAGCCTGCCCAGCCCCACGGTCAAACTCATGGTCTTCAGCGCTTCCCCTGGTCCCTTCAACGCGCCACTGAACGAACAAAAAAAAAACCCCTCTCTCTTAAGACCCAAGGACCATTCGAAGGACAGAAACAGAAAAGAAAAAAAAAAACCTCTAGGGATTCTGACATCCGCGCCGCCCGGTGTTATATTTTTCAACTGCGCGATTGCCTTTTCATTAGCCAGGCATTTAGTGTTCATTACAGATCCATTACATCCCCTTTAAGAGTGCCCTTTCGCTGGCCTCGTCTCTAATGGACTCGGCACCAGCGAGAGCCTAAGTAGCTGCTTTTTCTTTCTTTCGTTTTTTTTTTCCCTTCCTTTCCTTCATTGGCTCCGTTTGATCCACACATGTAGCCTACACGTTCATGCACGCACTTCGCAGCTGCCCACTCCCCTTTAAGGAGAGAGGAGAGAGGACACGCACACACACAGAGCCTATATAAAAGTTGTCAAATAAAAGTTAATTATGAGGCTACGGTCAGGGATTGTAAATGTGGAGCCTGCAAAAAGGAGTAATATATACTGTATGTACAGTGGAGTGAAATGGCTCGGATTCAGAATCAATTTGGGCTTTTCAGTCCTTACTAATTGGGATTATATGGGCGCAGATAGTTAGGAAATATAATAATGGAATAAAGGTCACTTATGTACAAAGGGTAAACAATATACAGTATATTTAGTCAAACAGAACAAAACAAGACACTTTAGATGTAGTTCACCACCAAGCGCTACACGAATAAGATTCCCTTTCGTTTTTAAACCCGGTTTAGTCCTGGTGTGATCCTCATCTAATCCATTGTGATGATGTTTTTTTGGCCCCTTGTTTGCTATTTTGTTAGACTCAAAGCTCTTAACCTCCGCCTCTTGAACCTCAGATGTCATTGCTCACTAAAATAAGATTACACATCCCACATGCTTGTGGGTAATCCCATTTGAAAGCAATGTTCTTCCAGTCTCTGGACATACAGCATGTGTATGAACTCTGTACTGAACTGTTTTCTCCATTCTCTGGCAAAAAAAAAAGCCATACTTTATAAGCATTTCCTTCTCACTACACTTGTCCTGGGATTTGGCAACAAGAAAAATAATCTCTCTAGTCCAGTGAAATCCCAGACATACCGCTAGTACAACACTGTAACCACTTTTCTTGATAAATACTGCATAGTGCATTGGTGGTCAGAGACGCGTGCCTACTGCGTGAAAACTATGTATCGCAATACTGTCATGATATGTTGCATATTACTAAAGCAACACAGTGCTTCACTTATTTCACAGTCAATAGTGAACATGAATAGCCTGGTAAACCACACCCCCCACTTCTTTCTGTTCGAAGGAAGGTGAGTGTGGCGACGAGCAGAAAGAGCAGTTGAAAATCTACCTGGCCAATCAGAAGGTCTCACTGAGCATCACCTTTGGTTTACACCGTGGTAAAAATAAAAGCAATGACACAATAGAGCAAACTTTTACAGCTGCTGTCTGTACACATCTTTCAGAAATGTTTTTTTCCTTCTGTTGCAGTTGCAAAAATTGGCACAGAATTAAAAATAACGCCTTGAATTCGTAAACTTTTCTGACACAAACGACAGAAATCATTAAACTCCATCTTCCGCTGTCAACAACTTTTCTGTCGCGCTGTGTTGTCCCATCCTGTGTTCTGATTGGCTGGTATGTGCGTGTTAGTCCCGCCTTAGTCCCGCCTCAGCAGAGTTGCTCCTGTGGCTGCGTCTCCAGACTAGTCTCCAGTTTAAAATAAAAGAGGAGAGTCTGGATGCCAGGCTCGAACATGAGTCGCTCTAGCGCATCTACTCCATCTGTCAAACATTATGACAAAATAAAATATTTCAGAACTTAAATGTATGTGTTTGTTGACTAAGTTGTGGACAAAGCAGATGTTGGTATTGTTAACCTCTTAAACCAACAGGCCCAATTTGGGTCCTGGGAAGAAAAGAGACAGAGAGAGGGGAAGGAGAGATCGAGAAGAAGGAAAGAGGGTGAGAGGAAGGGGAGAGAGAGGGGAAGGAGGAAGGAGAGAGAGAGGAAGGAAAGAGACAGAGAAAGGGGAAGGAGAGAGATTTTAGTGCCCAATTTGGGTCCTATAGGGTTTAAGAGGTTAATTTGGCCTTCGAGATGGTGCTTACTTTTGATAGAAGTGTCCACTTTGATTCATTTGCAACTGAATGGACTGTCAACCAAAACAGCTTTAACCTCTTATACCCTACAGGACCCAAATTTGGCACGCTGGGGTTTAAGGGGTTAATATAAGCTTTGGTATTGATTGGTTTAAACAAAAGGGAGAAAGCTTGCATTACAACCAAGCCATACTTTTACAAAAGGTCAATTTATAGCTAGTTTATAACATAAAAACATGACTTGTGTAGTGGCAGGACTTCAAAAACCGTGGCAGTACCTAAAACTTTGGTTGACCTGTCGATTTTAAACTGTCACCCCCCTGACCTGTCTTTTTGTCCCTGTTCTCTATGTTTTATTATAAACGAAAATATTGTATAAATAAAAAGTTACAAAAAAAAAAACATGACTTGTGCATTTCTACTTAATTTCTTCAAGTAGTATTGCAGTTCCTAATAGTTACTGTATTGTATTACGTCTAATGTATGAGTCACTGGCATTGCCCATAAAACACATAAAAGTCTAATTCAGCTCAATTTACTTTGAATACAACTACATCTAAACCAGCCACAACTGCTCTAATCAAATCTATTTTTTACAGTGTGTGGTTATTACCGCCAACAGAAACCACACACCTCTGGCTCAATCTTGCAATCATTAGACACTTGGTTATTTTTTCTTTTTTAACACAAAGATAACACGCCAATTACTGCATTCCAGCGTGATGAGCCTGTGCGGCGCGGGCCAAAGGAAACATGCTATTAGGCTTATGGGCCGTTAGCCGCAGCGGGAGCAGGGTGGGGCTTTAGCTTTGGCCCCATGTGTGTTTCTTATAAATCGCGCTCCTCTCAAACCGCCGGCCCTCAGCTGTGGTGGCTCTGTTGTTATAAGGAGCGTGGGCTGAGCCTCCGTCTTCGTCCGGAGCCGAGTGTGTGAACGTTTAGCCAGTTCTTTCTGACGGTTCTCAGACTCGGAGAGAGGTGCGCCTTTCACAGCGGAGTCGAGGCGTGTGATTCTGAAGCGAGTGTCCGGACGGATGAAAGAAAGAAGCGTTTGTCGTCTAAAGAGGAGGTTCCTTTTCACTTATTTGATCAGTATTCACACATATACAGTTGTGCTCAGAAGTTTACATCCCCAGGCAGAATTTTAGATTCCATTTTTCAGAGAATATGAATGATACCACAAAAATTCCCACTCATGGTTAGTGGTCTTTTGAAATCATAATGAAACAGAAACTACTCAAAAGTCCCTGATCTAATGTTTACATGAACACTATTCAGGTGCACAGAAAAACCCACAATTAACTTCAGCTGAAATACAGAACTCTGAAAAAAAGTGTTGTTTATTTCAAGATGCACAATGTGTAAACTTTAGAACAGGGACAGTGGGACACTCAGGCAGTTTCTTTTGTCTTTAGGATTTGAGATCCAAACAAATAGCTTCTTTTCCCATTTTAACAATAAATGGCTTTACACAATCACTAACCATGAATGAAAAAAGTTTTTTTTGCCTCATGACCATCTAGAGATTCCTGATTGACCCCCACTTTGGTCTGGTCTAAAGCATCAAACATGCCGCAAATGCTTAAAGTATTTTCTTAAACTCAGCTAGAAAGATAATAACCCAACCTACTTTACTTTTTTTTATCATGGTTCTGAACTTGTTGACCACCTAACAAACGGTTTTGTTAAAATGTGGCTAAAATAATTACATACTTTACAATCTTATCATCACAAAAGTCCCAGTTGAAGATTTGTTTTAAAGGAACTTTTTACGCAGACAACAAAACTTGCATATGTTACCTTTTAGTGGCCCATTGGTTCATCACTCTGGCCTTTATGATACTCCAGGATCAAACTTTTTCGGGTTTCACCGGTCTCCCTCAAAATCATTTAATCCTGGAGCATCATAAAGGCCACTGAGATGGAAATTAAAAGTGCCATCTAACCATCCATACAGCCACTGGGTCACTGAAAGGTCAAATATGCACTAAAAGGTTTTGTTCTCCACATAAAAAGTTCCACAATGCACCTTTTAGATTGATCACCTCAGGAAATGTGCCTACTGCATCTGAACCATTTTTCCCATTTAATCCATCCACTATTTCTTTCTAAAACTGATGCAATCATACTATATTAAATCAGATCACAGGCGTTAGCTCACAGGGCTGCACCGACATCAAAGCATGAAAGAGAGGATGCTTGTCTTTCCAATCCTGTCTCTCTTTCACCTCAGCACCCTCGAAATTTACGATTTTAATGCCCCCCTGAAGTGAAATTTGTTCTTTGCCCTTCAATGCCCCACAGGGAATGTGCCAGGAGCAGTGGGTGACTGTATTGCATCACCCGCCTCTGTGTTTTTCAGGCAGAACTTTGGTCAGAAATACTTAGTCAGAGCACCAGCTTGTTCTAGGTTAAAGGGGGGAAAGTGAAAAACTAACAAGGAGGAAGGAGAACGTCCAAACTCCCCGAGCACATGCAGGTCCCAGGTATGAAGCGTGATTACTCTGATTGCAACAACGCGACTTCGTTTTCATGCTGCACAAGTTTATCCATTGCATCAGATTAATAATGACTACGATTCAAGTGGGAAGTCTAGACACAACAGTTCACATTTCGATCACGTCGTCCCATATCGTTCTAAGCTTCATCTGTTCCTTTACACGTGTTACGCAAGACTTTACTTTTAGCATTTGTGGTTTTTCCAACATGGTTCGAGAGGTGTTTCGCTGACGTCATTGTAGAGCCACACTGCGCAGCTTAGTCTAGGATATACAGGACGAAATACAAGCATTTATTTAGTTTTTACTGATGATTACTGTGAGGGGACTTGCCTCTCATTAGACCAGACTCATACATGCCAAAAAATTATATCTTGATCATATAAAATGACTAATAACAATGTTTAACTAACAATATTTCCATCCATCTTCTTCCGCTTATCCGTCACCGGTGTAACAGGCCAGAGAATATCCCCGATCTGGACGATACCCGGGGTATACTATGGCCTAGGCTATTTCAATTCCCTCCAGGCCAGATTATATCCCCAATTATTTCAGCAATGTTGAGTGATATATACGCAAGAATTACTTAAGTTTTTGACAATGGCTGAGAAAAAAAAAAGTAAGCTATTCTAAGCAAGTTATTTTACGTACAATTAGCTAAACTATATGACCTTGGGAGGAGATCACTAGCGCTGGACATTGTCAAACTGAGGAGGAACTGCTATTTCCAATGGTATATGGCTAATAGTTATTATGATAATTTAAAGCACATAAAGTCTATAGATTTGTTGTTTGTAAATTTGTTACCAATGCACACAAATATCAAATCAGTGTCAGACATTTTTTCCCTCACAAAATCTTTGACAAAGTGTTTTTTTTTTGGTGAAAAATACACTAATATCTGGATTATTATGACCATTTTAACATTAAGGAGTAAGAGACAGGTATATTTTGGCCTGGAGGGAGTATAGTCTGGCCTAGGCCATTTTATCTCCCAGGGTATACTCTGGTCTAGGCCAAAGTACTGGGTTTAATCTGGGTTGGGTCTAATTTGGCCTGCTCCACCTGGTCATGGGAGCACCAGTCCAAATTGCCCGGATCACACTGCACCAGTCCCTTATGGCTCCTCCTGCAGGACGCTCCTTCACCTCTGGGCGATGTAACCGGCCTCGATGGTCTCTCATCATAAGGAGCTTCTGACCTGCTCTTGGTCTGACCCCTCACCAAGGACCTGTTTGCCCTGGGAGACCCTACAGGAGCATAATGCCCCAGACACAGAGCTCCTATAGGTTCATTCAGGTGCTCACACTCCTCCACCACAATAAGGAGGCAGTTCGAGGAGGGGCAACAATATTTAATTTGAGTAATTCTGAATCGCCAAGTACAAAAAGCAGTCCGTAGAATAAGTATATTTACACTTAAACTAGAAAAGTGTATGCTATTTCAACTAATGAAATAAAATCATAATAAAACGATAATTTGAGAGACGTCTTTGACACAAAAACTTATGTCGACAAACTTTTACTTCTACTTTTTGCCCTGTACCAGTTCATATCCATGGAGATCTGACTGCTCGGGGCACGTTTGGTATCACTGGTATGTTTGTTTATGTTTCGAGCTTTAACACAGTATCGTATAGCCTGGAAAGTCCCGCAGTGTGGATTACATACCCTTAAAGGAGTTCAATAAGTCTTAAACATGGCTGAATAAAACATGTGAGCCTTAAAGGTGTTGCTATCTCAGCTTGTGTTTCAAAACCAACGCTGTATTGTTTATCTTAACACTTGTGCGAACTTTAGCATTTTCTCTCTCACACTCTGTCACCTCCGCAAAACCGTGCATCTAGTTTGGACCGGCTCTCAGACTGGACTTTTTACAGCTGTTTCCCGAGCGCCTCTGCCAACGACTCTTAGGAAATACACCTCCCAAAAACTTTAAAAGTGCCAGTGGCCGAATAACACCTCATCTTTTTCATGGGAATGGAGCATTTTTGGTTAAACTGGTCACGATTGCGGTGCAGTGGAGCGACGGTGGCTCCTGTAAAGGAAAGGTTGGAGGTTCAAGCCCTGCATGTGTCCGTGGAGAAGCGTGATTGTGAAATGGTGGTAGACCAGCTTGTTCTAGGTTGAAAGAGGGAATTGAAAAGCTAACAAAGAGGAAGGAGAACATCCAAACTCCACAAGGTCATTGCAAATCACTGGTCAATTTTCATGATTTGAATAAAGACTTGCATGAAATCGATAACACTTTCACAACGTACGAACACCTCATCTTTTTTCATGGGAATGGAGCATTTTTGGTTAAACTGGTCACGACTGCGGTCCAGTGGGGCAACGTAGGCTACAGTAAAGGTTGGAGGTTCAAGCCCTGCATCTGTTCATGGGTAAGATTGTGGCAGCAGAAATCCTAAACATCTTGGACTAAACGTCTAAATATTTTGGAGTATTGTGTCACTCGGCACGGATCTATGGGGGAATTCCAGAGATGAAAAGATTATGAATTTCCCAGACTCATTTTTCACAAACCTTTCCTTTTTAAGTTGTGTACCTGCTAAAAACTACCCCAAAATATTCCTGAGTCTGTTAGAATAAGAATTTTGATCCTAATTAAACCTTCATGTAATACTTACTCATAATATACAGGAAATTACAGCATTTTAGATTGTTTATCTACTAAATTCAAGTCTTATTTGGGGCGTGGCTTGGTATTGTGGATGGCCACTTCACAAACGTAAACCAAAGACTAATATTTTCCACGGATATTATCCTTCCAACTACGCCATGATTACAAAAGCTTTAAACCTGTCTCCTGCACTTTACGAGATTACAATTTCTACTTCATCTAAATGCCAAAACAACAATCTACCCAGCCAATAAAGCCATAAAAAACACAGTACCAAAGCAGCGGACCATTATAAAAAGCTCCAAACCTGTGTCTCTGGGATGATTGGTCCGTCTTCAGGGGAAGTTCTGTAGAACGTGGACAGAGGAGACGCCACGATGACTGGGTTCGGTCTGACGAAACCGCTCAGGTCGCAGCTGGGGATGTCGTTCTCCTCCTGGAAAAATTAATTAAAATACATGTTATATTAATGCAGTGGGGATACGATGAGAAGAATATTGGTCGGTGTTTGCGTTGAAATAAGAGCCGTCCCAAAACTGATCCCTGAGGTACACCTAGACCAGTGGTTTCCAAGCTTTTTTGTGTCACGTACCCCTTGGGGCTTTCAGTTATACTCCGAGTACCCCCTTCGATGGTTTTGTGGATTAGTTAGAAAGTGAATGACAGATTTATCAGGTAAAAGACAGCTAAATACTCTCAAATACTCTCTCTCTTTGACCATAATAATCAAAAATACAATTTGTTTCATCTTTATCTGAAATGATTCCAAGTACCCCCTGCTAACCTCCCCCCGTACCCCTGGTTGGGAAACACTGACCTAGACAACGGGGGAATTAAGTTGAGTTTCGAGAGGGAAGAAAATACTTCTGAAAAGTTATGACTGGAACAGGGCTGCACAGTTTTGTAAAAAGAAAAAGTGGATGTCTTTGACCGCTGCTGCGATTACGATTAGATAAATAATGATTCAGCTGGAACCAATTTTATATCACTTCAGAAACATTACATTTGAGCGAAAATAAAAGAATTACCCCAATGCAAGAACCTAATTGTATCCCACAGAGTTTGTACATGATTAATACTTATGGAGCCCCAGAGAACAATACTTTATTCAAATAGTAGGGCAGCACAGTATACTTTTGTCGCCATCAGGGCCGGGACCATACATATTGTGACACAGTTAATATTGAAAATTGCATTAGCACAACAAAATGTAGGTTTAACAAAGTGTTGTGTAACCTTTCCTGAAATAATAATTAAAATAGTGGAAGAAAAAATGCCTACATTGACTAAGTATTGATATTTTGACATAGTATCGCAACTTGGTTTGTCGCGTAATGTGTTATTGTGAAAGCATATAGCAAGCAATAGAACCAGGAGACCTATTTGTCGAGGCGGTCAAGGAGGATTAGACTGTGTAGAACTGTGACAACTTCAAAATAAACATGTTTTTGTTGGATTAAGTAAATAAAAAATAAGCTCGTATTGATCACACTTACTTTCTTCATGACCAGCGTGTCCATCACGTAGAAGACGTTCCAGGGCACCCACACCGTCCTGTACTGGGTCAGGAACGGAGCTCGCTCAAAACTCAAGGTCAACGAAGCGCCGCCATTGGCCAAGAGGTCGAACCTGAGCGAAACCAGTGAAACATACGGTCAATCTATGTGTGTAGATGAGGTAGACCAGCCGTTCTCAAGTGGTATGACATCGGAAGAATGTTAATACAAAGCCCAACCATACATTTTCCACTGGCAGATTTATAAAAAAGATTCATAAATACTCGAATAAAGGCAAATATACTTCATTTGAGTAAGTTTAACTGATCGAGATATTTTTTTTTTACACTTCAGTCCGTAAATATTGGAAAAGGTTGCTTGGGAAAGGCTTGCAACCCACTGACAATCTTCCCGCGATCCACTAGTTGCGAACCACTGAGCTAGACTTCTATTACCCCTGTGTGGAGAAATTCGTCCTCCGATTCTGCCTCATCTTTCAACACTACAGCGGCAACCTATCAGCCTGCCACCTCGCACAGCACCTGGCGACCCTTCTCCAGATGTTGGTCAGGTGTGTGCCTGTTTTCAGGTTGACGAAGCGAGAAAGATCACTCATCCACCCTCGGCGAGAACACACACCTTACACAGCGTTGCAGCCTCGGTGGGAATCAAATCTGAGACCTCCTCGCTGTGAGGTAGGGCTGTCACTAACGATTATTTAGGTAATCGATTAATCGGCCGATTATTTTTACGATTAATCGATTAATCGGTTGGCGCAAAAAGGTGCATGGAAAGTGTAATTGTTAAAAGCTTTTTGCACATGAAGCTAAAGTGACACCGTTTGAGGACGTCTTGATGGAGTAAAGTTAAAGCTAATGTTTGTAGGATGCTCTTTGTACAAGTTCCACATGTCATTCTTCATTTGAAAGCTAAGAACCTCTAAAATTCACTCTGGGATTGTAAAAGTGAGAGCGAGAGAGTCCTCTTTCTGCTCGGATTAGATTATGATCCAAGATTTGGAACAATCAGAGCAAAAATATTTGCAAAAAAAACTTCTAGAACCAATGCCTTCAGAGTCAACATAGTTTTATCACAAAAAATACAAAATTTTGATGTAATTCTTTCTCTGTCTGAGTCTGTATATCCCAGAAACGATTAATCGATTACCTTTTTTTTTTTTTTTTTTTTTATTGTGATAAAACAAATACAGACAATACAGTACAGATCACAAGACATGACTTGAAGTGATGGGGGTGCATACAAACATTAAGGGATTGGGTGACAGGACAATACAGCATAAATAACTATATTATATATTTCTATATATATATACATATATTGTGTGTGTGTGTGTG
>OMNZ01029751.1:0-12471 GCA_900303255.1 Lesueurigobius sanzi
GGATTTAGTGGCTTTGAATTATGAACGTGATGTGCAACTTTGCCGCCCCCTAGTGTGCAATCTGTAGATTCCTTCAAACTCCACGTGTGCGTGAAGACTCCAATGGAATGTCTGTCTCCATTGGTGCAGACTCGCTGACGTAGGCATGAACGCTGCCTTGTCATACAGGCCGGTGAGAGCCAATTCCAAGGACGATTCAAACTCACATGTCGTTGTCGTCGTTCAAACTGAAGATGGAGCAACACTGACGTTTTTTAGCAGTAAAATAAGATTTCTACTAATATGCACTGCCATGTCAAAATAGTGACGAGGACCTGTAGCCAGCTCTATGAGACACCAACTTTAACCGATTCTCAGCTAAAAAAAAGTTGATTTGGGGTTTAGTGCCTCTTTAACTTAGTCAAAAATATAGTGTTAGTCAAATAATACTTTTATGTAAAGTGTATAAAGGTTTATGTGTGACTCTTTCAAACATGTCACTGAAGTTCACGCTAGTCATTTCTTTTCATTTTTGTGTAGTTTGTATTACTCAACGGAAATATCTTGAGAGTTTAGTCATAACAGCCTCCTTATCTACTTTAAATGGAGTTTTATTCAGATTCATTGAAGCTAAAACACCCTGTTTAACAACATTGAATATTTTTATACTTTCATACTTTCATTCATAAACCTCTTAAGGTCATGAACCTATGTCCTTCCAGTATCCAGTAAATTGTAAATGTGGACAATTGTGAAAAAGGACCTTGCTGCGCATTTATTTACAAAACCTTTAATCCAGAACTATCGGCCTTGGACTGCTGCCCCCCGCGACCCGGCAAAGAAGATGGATGGAACAATAGGCTGGTTGTTGCTTACATTACAATGAGAAAATTGCTCCCGGAGAGTTGTAAAACATGCTTATAGGAAGATTTGGGATTCTAGCAATAAATTAGGAGAGTTAATCACAAAGTCATTATGCAATTTGCATTAGTAACTGAGCCACACTGTACAACCCCTCCGATAAATACTGCAGGTCTTATTGTAGTTTCTCTTGTGGCGGCTGGTCCCTCGTGAACAATTCAGCGATGGCAAAACAAACATTTGGTCTATTTGGCAGATTGGCAGGGGAGGTAATTGAGATTTGGAGCCGCGTTTTTGTGTGTGTGTAGCTCTTATCGATCACACTTTTGAGAAGAAAATTAGAAGGCGATGGGCGAGAAAAGCGGGGGGAAAAAGAGAGAAGAAAACCCTACTCCCCGTTATAGCATTGGCCCTGGTGCCACGCTCGCTGAGGTCCTCGGCGATGTGCTGGTAAATGAGCGAGCTTAAACAGTGTGTCTGGGTGAAGACCTCTCCAAGCCTCCCCTCGAAATGCTGAATAGGAGCTTTATTGGATCGATGTTGCAGGCCTCTGTGGACCACGCTCCAGTGCGCACACGAGAGATGGCGAGAAAGATGGAGCGAGAAAATACTCTGGAGAATTCTTTCAACGCCGCGGAACTAGCCCAAGTCCAAGAGGGAGAAGAGAAGTGGGCGTCCTGAAGGCGGGATTATTTGAAGAGGAAGACTTTAAACACGGCACAGGATGAAGCTGAGGGTCTGGGGACAATGAGGAATCAAAGTGTTTGCGATACTCTAGGCCTTCACTTGGCCCGGCAAGCTCGCCTGACTTCCTCCATGTATTAGATACATGGGAGTTGGAATACAGTCTGGGAGTGTGTGGTTTGAAGGGGTCTCCAGCAAACCAGGCTGGATCGATCAGAGCATGGGAGGCGGGAGTTTGTGATGCGTCATTTTCAGCACCAGAATTTCCCATAATCCACCTGTACTCTAGTGCAATCAAGATGGTGATGTTTTACACTGCAAAAAGTGATATTTTGATAAGTTAAATTAGCTTGAATTCATAATATTTTACATTATTTTAAGTAATTTTGACTTGCCGAGTAAAATGATCTGCCAACAGAACAAGTATTTTTGCCCTTAATGCATCTAATCTAAGTAAATTTAGATTTACTGTCTAATTTTTAGTGCAAGAAGTTGTTTTTCTTACATTCAGTGCAAAAATACTTGTTACATTGGCAGATAATTTCACTTGACGTGAAGTTAAAATGATCCAGAATGAGGTCAAATATTATGAATTCAAGCAAATTTAACTTCAAGAGATCATTTTTTCCAGTGTACATTAGAACACTTTGAGATTTTTCATACAAAAAGTAATCGCCAGAGAGTTTACTCGACTACATGCCAATATTGTTTGTGGACTACAAACTGCAGCTGACAGCAGGTCACTGATGTGTGCTGATGTGGAAAAAAAATGATCTGAGGAAGGCCAAAGGGCCGAAATGTTATCTTCAATACATTTTGACATCTGCCATAATAGTGTGTGATGTTGTTTTGGACACTGATGTGAGCTTACCACACATCTGTGTTTCTCTGATTGGTTTACTCTGGACTTGTCAGTCTCGAATTTGAAATCCAGGCCAAACTGTGCACCTCCAGACTGTCTTACCATGTATTGTATCTAATACAGTAACTTAAATACGTAGTAAGTAAGGGTCAAATTCACTTTCTGCCTTTCTATTTTCTACATATTTTTATGTTTATTATTGTTTTGTAACATGTTTTATTTTGTGTGTTTGGGTGCACTCTGGATACTACTTGGTTAGGACAGTTTTCAGGGCCAGCTCTCACTCACGAGGGCCCATCCTTATAGCCCCCGCTGAATCTCGTGACTGAATATTGGACATTTTTGACCAAAAGAAATTCTCAAAGAAAGGAAGCTACACTTGAAACTGGACCATGCCCAGTAGTGTAATCCATAATTCTGTATGGCTTTTACCTTTATCTAACCAGGAAAGTTCTGTTGAGATTTCAGAATCTCTTTTCCAGTACTGCAGATACTTTAGTGTCAGGGGAAACCAGAGCAAATAATGATAATGATAATTATATGACAAAGCATGCTGTAGAAATAGACAATAGATAATAATAAAAAGCTAAACACTACTCAGGCAGACCCGACAGCCCTGGAATAGAACCAGAGTCCTTCTTGTTGTGAGGCGTCACCGCGCTGCCCGCTACTACGACTACTACCAACACCAATACCATAGGTTCATTTCGAAGTCTCCGCATCCATCTTCCTCTTCGCCTAATACTCTTGTCAACTCTAATCAGAAAACTCAGAAATCTGGGTTCAGGTGCGACGGGCATAAAAAGCGGCCCATTATAACCGAAACGCATACGTCGACACCACTCCCTCCGACTTGAACAAAGAAATCTCGCCGAGGATCACTGATATTTATGTAAATGGAGTCATTAATCACGGCGGTGTCACACTCCCACGTTCGTCTGCTGCAGGTCGGTGGCACTGCGCTGTCTGAGGCTCAACACTGGAGCTGTCAGGAGCCACCCTTCAAGCGAACAGAACAGAACAGAGCCTCATCAATTATTGACTCACTTTGCAGCGCGACAAGGATGTTTAATTCACGGGCGCCACTGCCTCATCAATTTCAGATCCATACATGATTATTTTCTGAATGCATCTAAGGTACAGTATGATGCAGGGACGGGAAGGCGCTTGGATTTACAGGAGGAGTTCCTGTAGCAAAAGTTACAGCATAACATTTATTTCGCAAGCGCTGGACAAGATACTTTCACAGCTAAATATGCGCAATCCATCCGAGAGTTTTTGTAACAGTCTGACATGAACAGTGTGTATACAGGTACATATTTTTGTTGGCGTTATGGGAGTACAAGTGCTAGTAGTATAGTCATAGCAGTGGAAAAAATCCTTTATGGCAAGAGACAAAAGGCATCACTAATTGAGGCTATGAGAGCACATAACCTGATATTTTTGTGTGGTGGAAATCATGTTCTTAAATCGTGTGCATCCGCTTTGGCGATTTTCGGAAGGATAGTTGAATATTTCTCAGGGTCCCTGGAGTGTCTGAAAGTTCCCTTATACTTCTGTCAAATCCAAAACAGTGTTGGTCCAGTGCACTCCGAAGGCACAGCATGTACATAGTGTTGCATCGCTACACGTACAGCTGCCCCCACTGTGGAGTGTTCGTGGAGTCTCGTCTGAAAACCCACTTTTATTCCCTGGCTTTTAGCTCCGTGTGAGTTGTGTGGTCCTCTGGTAACACTTAAAATAACTACACCTTATTTACCCATAACAAAAGATGAACGAACACTTAATTCATCATGAACAATCCATTCATTAAGTGGGACTCATACTTACTAGCTACTTAACTACTACAGTAAATGAATGTTTAACTTCTAATCAATAGTTTTTACATTTTGGTTATTCGTTATTTGTTTTAAATACTTAATTATTTATGAAGTAACAATTTATTAACTGTCTACACTTAAGAAAAGCCCACAACAAGAATGATGCATGGACATAGTAGTTACTAAATCAACTGTTAAATCATGGTCTAATCTAAAATGTGGCTTTATTACAATTGTTAATTCATAGTTAATTATTATGTATTAAATTATAATGAATAACAACAATAACAAGCATCTGTAGAACTGCATTCATTTAATGTAGTAGTTAAGTAGTTACTGTATGAGTCAGAGTTTATAATTGTTCATGATGATGAAAGTGTTAATTCATGATTTGTTAAGGCTAAATAAGGAGTAGTTATTATAAAGTGTCACATATATTCTTTAATTGCTTGATTTTATTCTTATATAGGCTCCATTTAGTGTTTTAATTTGTGTTCATTGTGATCTTATTATTTTTTATATGTTGCTTCTTTTGCATCTTTGGGAATGGCCACATCAGTCACGTTCACAGCTGCAGTGAAATCAAAGGGGAGAAATGCCTGCTCTTTCACTGACTCTTCAACAACTCCCTCAACCACATCAACTGCTGAATTATAGATGTATGTACTGTATGATAGAGATACAACAAAAACTAAAAAGGCCCACATTTGTAAAGTCCAATATTTGTAAAGGCCCACCCTTGTACATACAGTATGACAGGGAATGCTAATGTTAGCTTCATGCTACATGCTAACGGAAAACTTTGAGTGGCGGTTTTTCGCATTCATCAGTACCCGATTTTGACTTGACTTTTTTGCATGTACTAAATTCCTATAGTCTGCCAGAAAATGTATTAACGTAAAAAAAAAAAAAAAAAACAACTTCCTGCCCCCTTGCTAGGCCACGCCCCCCAGTATTATATGGGGCTCTCTACGGCAAAGCAGCATAATGATTTGGCAAGTTTTATATGTTGCAGCCAGATGCTTATAATTTGTTAATTAATATTCTCTGTTTGCCCCTTGTTTTCCTCTTTGATGTAATAAAAGTGGGCCCACGACATGGCCTTATTTGATACCGCTGAACTTGCCTCTTCTGCAAGCGCAGCGGGGGGTGAGCCGATGACTCTCTGTGTGATGTATTTTTCTGTTTCTTTCCATCAAACAGACTCGTATCATCTCCGACTGTGCCATAAGAGTTCCTGGCACGTCGCCCCCTGATGGCCAGACACGGCTCTGCGGGGTCTATCAGATGATCTGAAGTTTGTTGTTGTTGTTAAAGTCAGACAGATAATGAGACACAGCAGCCTAATAATACCAGACAGAGCAGCACAATGGAGACATCATTAGAGCGTATACAAATAGGGCGCAATAATGAGGGGGTATATGAAGTGGATTGCGCAGTACGATGAATGGAATAAACTGAAATAGCATGGGTTCAAGGACTGGATTAAAAGATAGCCGTTATCTTAAAAGCTAAATAGGTGCAACGTAAGCACTTGTAAAAGAAACAACATGCACATTGTAGTGTAACTATGGTTTGTAGTCGATTCAAAGGACTACCCAATTTTTGTATCTTACCATTTTTAATTCTTTACGTTTCACAAATGCAAAATAAATTTGCAAAAAATAAAAATACCATGAGCGAACCACATTTGACTTTTTCTTTCAGTTTTCCGCAGAAATAAACCATCCTCAGCTAAAATCATACTGTATGAAGGATGAAATTCAAAGTTCAATGTGATAGTCTAATTGCATTGCAAAAAAAATAAAAAAAATAATATAGTATAATTGTGCCTGAATTTCAGTAAACAACTAAAAATAATTATATATTTTTAAAGTCCCTCCCTATTCTGACCTCAGGAACAAATCAGTTCTTCTTGCAACAGTCTTGCAGGATTACATGTGGACCAATGAGACAAGCTTATGTGTACTGGGACCAGTGGTGGGCAGTAACAAAGTAAATTTACTTAAGTACTGTACTTTAGTAGAGTTTTTGAGGATCTGTACTTTATTTTACTGCTGTTGTTTTCCCTCTGATTTAATATCAACCTCATGTCTACTCCAGAACAGAAGGTGGCGCTGCACAGAAATATCATTCAATGCCACTTTTTACTTTGAATACAATACTTCAGTACTTAAAATTTCCACTGGCCGACATTCACTTTCATTGGAGTATTTCACCAGTAGTATCTGTACCTTTACTCAAGTAATGAAACGAACCACCACCACTGACTGGGACTGAGGTGGGCCTTTCCCGTCCAATCAGGAGAGGGAGGTTGTTTCCTTCCCCTCTCTCTCTCCTCATTTTGCCATCTTACAGACTATCACTTCAAGAAGACAAAAAAGAACCATACAGTGTACACCTGGCACAGCATCCCTTTGTTTTATATGACGCAATAAGAAAGGCTGTTTATGTAGAAGGAGCCCATTACAAAAACACTGACAGGTTTAATTATCTTCTATTCAGGTTGAACTGTAATCACTCAGCTCACATTCGTCACTATAATGGGTTACTAAAAATAAAACCATTTCACTTTATGAAACACAGACAACAAAGTGAGTTTTAATGTGACACTGTCGCTCTGCTCTGCACTTTCTCTGCTCTGCTAATTAATTGTTTGCGACATTGAGAGAATTAACACACAATGATATGAAGTTCATGCAGGTCGCTTGAAGTGGGTGTTAAAGCTAATTATTTTTCCGAGGCTCATCACGCTGCTGTCGTTTCCGCTCCCCTACATCCGGTCTTCAATCTTCCCTCACTTCCTGACCTCCTCTTCCTTCCTTCCTCCCTTGATGCGCCACTGTACTGGCACACACACACACAAGCCCCAGCTGATCGCGAGTCCTTCCAGGCATTGTTTGACATTTAACCTTTCACACGTGACCTGTATTGTGAGTTACAGCCGCAGACAGAGCCCCGCCTCCGTTCACACCGGGACACACGTAATAGGCATTAGTCTGAACCCCGGTAAAACACCCCAAACACACACACATGAAGATATACAGACAAATTTGTACAAACACAGACCACCCCGCCCTCGATCTCCTTTCACAGTAAAGTAAACACAGCTACTACCACTCGCTCACTTCCTTCCTTCCTCTGCCCGTTCACCCAGTGCGGATTTTTACAAAGTTGAATTGACACTACGGCTGCGTCTGAATAGTGCAAATCGGTAAGAGGTCAAACCCAAAACATGAAGTGCGTCAGCGTCCGCCATGATAAGTGCTGTCTGAATAGTCCTGTTAGTTCAGGAAGGAGCTAGGGATAGGAGCTTGTAAGCTTCCTAAATAGCCTCTTTAGCATAGGGACCTCTGCAGGTTCCTAGCTGACGATGAGGAGCTAAGAGGCATCCCACAATCCTTTGCGCCGTTCCCACGTGAGTTTTGTTTTTGCACTGGAGTGTTTACGAAAATGTACGATCTCTGCACGACACGGTCCATGATTGACAGACACGTGTTATAAAACAATCTGCACAAGACAAACTTTATAAAAGTGACTATAAAGAGTCTCCACACAGCCTTACTATGTAAATATCACTGCAGGATATGGACTAATGAGCCAGTTTTGTTACGCATTTTTGTTTTGGTTTAGAATGAAAGCAATATGCAAATTAGCCACATGCTTTAAGCTCCGATAATAACGTGGAGGAGCAGCACTCAAAGTGTATACCTACCTTCCATTGCTTTCAGCGCGGGCTAATGAAGCCAATTCATGCTAGCATTTGAAGCACCACCCTGTTGTTTTTTTTGGAAACAAACCCATATTAAGGTATGTGCGAGTTAGCTTCTCTTTTAATGCTGAAAATATTAAAAGACAAAGAACAGGACGGTGTAGTGCGTAGTAAGACAAGCACTTGAGGGCCATATTAACAACACTATTTCCAAATAATGAGCTGGGAGGGGCCAAAAAGTTTACATGTAAGTCAATGGGCACTTCCGGCTTCCGGAAACAGCTTTGTATGCTAGCATGGCTTCAACCAGAGCTAGCCAATTATATCTCCATCAATATACACTCTATGATTGGAACATAAGTGACGCAATTTGCTGCTATAATAGTAAGATATTATAACATCCCTACAGTGGTCAGTAACACATACATTTAAGTACTGTACTTAAGTGGAGTTTCTGTGGATCTGTACTTTAATTCAGTAGTGTTTTTGTCGACAACTTTTACCCCTCTACATTTGACAAACAAATATAATACTTTCTGCTCCACTACATTTCTAAAAACAGCTCTTGCTACTTGTTACTTACGGAGTGCAGACAAGTTGGTCGCTCTTGTTTTTTGCTCCGGTTTAACATCATCATCATGTCCATTCCGGGAAACAGAAGGTGGCGCTGTGCAGATGTATAATTCAATGCAACTGACCATACAATAGTTTGTCCCTCAAGTGTTTACTAAATTAGTATCAATATATGTGTTGTTTTTCTTTTCTTTAATCATTTCTATCTGCATGAGTTAAACCAGGGTGAACTGAAGAGGAAAATACTCACATACGTCTTCAGAAGTATTCAGTATATTCATGTTTCATGTTTTTGAAGCCACAAAGTCATGATTAAAAATGTACTTTTTACTTTAGTTACTTTGCTACTTTATAGATCAGATATTTCAGTTCTTTAACTTTACAATGTTTCACTTTCATTTGACTAATATTTGATCAGTAGTATCTGTACTTTTACTCAAACAATGAAATGAAGCACTTCTACCACCACTGAAGCATCTATAAGATATGTATTTAATGAGTAGTTGCTGGACAGTGTTAAATGACCGCTGTCTAAGACGCCGCAAATTGAAGCAGACCATTTTTCGGCCGAATCCTTCAAACAGCATATTTGGCACATACTGTATGTTGCCAGGGACTTTGTGGAAAAATAACCACTGATAATGATATCTTTGTTTCCTTCTTTTAACAGCTTTTTTAAACAGTTGAGCCAAGCCTATTACAAGTTCATCATCTTTTGTTACTATATATATAAAGAACATAATAAATTTACTACTTATTATGTTCTTTATGCAATTTCAATTAAAGCATGGTGTATCAGTGCAAACTCATCAAAATTTTTCCTCAGTTGTTGGTAATAAAACATGTAATATAAGCACATTTGAAGCCTTTGTCCAAAAATATGAATCAAGAAAACTACTGAGATTACTGGTTTCATTACTGCTACTTTCAATTACTGTGTTGTTTCTCGATCAAATAATTACTCTATTCTCTAAAAGGTGGTCATGGAAGGTTATCAATACCAAAAGATAAAACTATGCCGTTATAAATTGAACAGTCCTGACCTGGGTGAAAGCCTTTTTTGTTACTTTTATTGCAGCTTCAGTATTTGAAAAGCTCACACGACAGTCACACGCGGGCAGTTTCATATGAACGGTACGAAGGACAAGATCAAATAATTTCAAGCAGAAAAAGGAGAAAGTTACATAGCCACTTTGAACTCATCACGTTGCAGAGCGGAGGCAATAAGTCCGCAAATAGTCCATTTGCTCTGCGAGATGGCGGGGAATCGAAAAGCTGAGATAGCCTTTTGAAAGTGACGATTTTAAGGTAGATTCAGCCAAAAATTGCGACATATTTTCCTTTCAGTGTGTTCTTTATGCAAGTCCTAATCCTGCGTAAATGGACATTTCCATTCTATTTGTAAATAGCCTGTAGGATTAGCCAGGGTTCAACATCATCATATTGCTGTTGTACGCTTTGGCAAGACACTTCAATCACTCTGTTCATGTACAGTATGATTGAGAATACGCAGGACTTGAACCCAGAAATCTTACATGTGTGATGACGGTGCAGTGCTAAGATATCAAATCGATCAAATTAGAGATACTTACACATGCCCACAAGCCCCCCCACGAAATCGCCAAAGCTACCCGTTAAAAGAGTGCAGATTTATTGATGGCACAGATCTGCTTCTGAACTTCAGCGGCAGAGATCGCTTGTTTAAAACATCAATATCCCCTTTTGAAAGATTCATTGCCGCATGATAATTTTGCCCTTGGTTCAAGCTGTTTTTTTCTTTTATTTAAAGATTCAAATCCAACGGAAAAGGTTCAACATTTTATCAATCACCTCAGTGGCTTGGGAGTGTGTTGCGGAGGATGACAATCACATGCGTAGATTATTTATTTATGCCTGGATGCTTCATTTTCCTCTGCGGTATACGAATGCGACAGCTATACATGTGTGCAGTGCAGAGCGCTCGGTCAACCCAATGCTTCCTGTTCAACCGATCTGTCAAAGTAAAGATTTCAAGGTTGCGGGTTCAAGTCCAGAGCCAAACGGTCATAAGAAATGAGTGCGAGAATGATCCCGTCACAGATCCTTGAAAAATTGATGCGCAGTGGTATGCGCAGAGAATGGAGCCAGTGCGGACTTGGACACTTGGTATTCCTCCTGGCTGATTCACGCTGAGCCGCGGAGATGAGCATGCATCACTAATGTACTGTACTTCATCACAGAAAAGACTGGAATGACCCGATCCAATACTTCCAGTGAAGAAACGGAATAAATAAATGATTATATCTCACTCTGTGTGTACTGAATTTAAATTATATATAGCACTGTGAAGTAGCTAATGTACTTACTTAAGTTAAAGTAAGCATCACACTGACTCCATATGCATTACATTGCATTTGTCCATGAGTGATTAAATCGTAACCTATTAATTCAACTTGTGTAAAATAAAGAAAGTTGGAACAAGAACATCATGTGTCACTGCAACTTTCTGCATAGTTTTAAACTGAATTAGAAAGCAGGTCAGAAGTCTATAGTAAAACATACAATGAGGTTCAACATTTGTGGATTTTCTGCACATTGCCATATCCAAAATGTGGGATCACTACTTTCTGTTCAAAAGCAGGAGTGTCTAGGATCCTGCTCATTTCAAACATTTATGTGTTTTTGTAATCAATTGAAGATGCAAATTTATAACATTTTGAACAAATTTGGAAAAGTCTCTCAAATGCCGCGTCCTTCAGAGCAAAATTTGTGTTTTTTTTTTCTTCTTGTAGTACAACAAAATCTGTTTTGTCCTTCTTTAGTGTATTTTAAACTGTGGAAATAATGCCTTTAAGTATTCTGTTGATTTTGTAGTTTTCAGTGTGATGTCTGTGTTTTGGAGTACAGCTGCCGTTTTTGTTTTTGTTTGGACAGACCCTCCATTTTTTTCTAATAGGTTAATCTGTCTGTTTTGTCCAAGGGCAGTAACACTTTGTGCCAGACGTCCTCTATAGAACAGAAAAAGAGTGTAGTCTGACTGGCCAGGCTATACCTCTCTAGTGGACCAAAAATCTCCTTTATCTGTTTGAGATAATACGCCTCCACCCTCCAACTGAAATTTGGATGGCATCAAATTTTACAATGAGGGAAGTAAAAGTAGCATTTTGAGGAACCCATGGGGACAACGATGTAATATAATTAGTTTCAAGAGTGCAGTTTCTAATTCCACATTTTCAGCACAGCTCATGACCTGGCCGGCTCATTTCACTGATTAGCAGCTTTTACCTTTAAACCTGAACCAAATGTGAAGCCTGGACCTCAGGGCTTAAAGTGGATCACTAATTATAGTCTCTCATAACGGCCTCCTCCAAACTAATGCAGAGAACATTTGGAGTAAGGTTTAAAATCTGATTCAAATTCTCTCTCAAGGATTTTATAATTATGTAGCAGTTTCCTCACATATATTATTACTAATACATGACTGAAGAGCCATACATTTTGAAAGTTTTGTATCAAAAGGCATCTGATTATAATATGCGCGAAAGACTATTATTCCCCATGGCTTCATTTAAGTGGAGATTTTGAATATATTTTTTCTTCTTTTCTGAGTCAGGAAGGGCATAATAAGTTAAAATGACTCCATGTAACAGTGTTTGACCTTCATTTTAGTAATTTTAACAAAAAGAATCTTCCAGTGGGTCAAGTATTTTGCAGTTATTGCACTTCAAATTAGATAATAATATGTGTTATCTTATTTTATAGATGCATTGCGTGACTTTTCACCCAATAAATAGGATAAAACACAAGCATTTATTTTATTCCAGATACTGTATGTTTATGGTTGGGGACGTCTCCAGCTCGTCTCCACAAACCTGGATGCATTGATATTGTATGAATGGTTTAGTGAATGTTTCATAGTTTCCTGACGTGGGACTGGTTTTACAGATTTGAGTGAAATAATTATTGTTTCTCATAATCAATCAAACCTGCCCAGGGACTGC
>OMNZ01029751.1:17688-40248 GCA_900303255.1 Lesueurigobius sanzi
CCACACCACGTGATCAACACACACACACACACACACACACACACACACACACACATGCACACTTGATTAAACCCCTTTGATTATCAAGCTTTCATCTGTGCCAGCCAAACATAAACGGCCGGTGCTATCTGCCAATGCATCGCACCCACTCACTCACTCACACACACACACACACACACACACACACACACACACACACACACACACACACACACACACTTCGGTTTTAACACAGTCAGCATAAAAGAGCAGCACATGCAACGATTCCCTTTGAGGAGATGGTGCTCGCAGCCTTTCAAGAGCTGGTTAAAGCAATGTGGTTCAATCTACCAATCCACTCTGGGCCCGTCCATCTGGCTGTTTGTGTAATAGTTAAGTGGTTTTCATTCACCGGTGCCCACTGTTGTGCAAATTAGCATTGCAACCGCAGCAAAAATGCAATCTATGATCTATCTATAAACTATTGGAATAATGGATACAACACTTTTCCTTCACAGAGCTTATGCACATGACAGGTTTGAATCCCTTTGTAATTATGACATAATTTGAAATCATTTGAAGGATAAAATCTGTGGAAAGTATATCTTAGTTTACTCCAGTGCAGTGGCAATGTAATGAAGAAAGGAAGGAAGGAGGAAGGAAGGAAGTAGCTTATTTAAGGTAGTGACATAGATTGAGGGAAAGTTCTCAGTCATTTTTCATTGGTATGATATGATCGGCACGGCAAAAGTTGGATTTTTTACCTCTATGTATGTCACTTCCTGTGCCCATGTCCAATAAGGAAGTGAAAAATAAACATTACAAAAATGTAATTTTTTGTGCAAAATCTTACTATGTTTTAGTGAAAATGTTGTCTAATGTGTCATATGCACTTTAAAATTCTCTTGTGAAATTTGTTGAAAGTTGTGATCACAATCTTTAAATTTAGTCTTATAATTTCACAATGTTATATTGTTGACAGAATTTCTTAACCCTTCGTTTGTAATGGGTTGTTTTAGTGTTGAGGACATGACTCTTCTCAGCTCAAAAGGCTTCATCAGCCACTAGGGAGGGGTTTAACATGTTATTGTACCACCCATCTTTATTCTAAAACAAATCTCTCAATTTATCCAATAGCCTCTATTTTATAATGAGTATCAGTATTGATAGGGGCATACACACAGTACTTATAATAATAATAATAATAATGATACAGTAATAATAATGGCTAACACTTGTATTGCGCTTTTCATGCCTGATTACCAAGTTTCTCAAAGTGCGACACTGTAGACATTATTTTTTCACTCCATACTCAGTGGTGACAGAAGCGAGGCTCACTCTCATTCATTCTGTACATTTTTAGTGGTAGGGGAAACCAGATCACCTGGAGGAAACCTATACAGACACAGGGAGAACATGCAAACTCCACACAGCAAGGCCCAGCCTGGGAATCAAACCGACGAGCGCTAACCGCTGCGCCACTGTGCCTCCACGTAGAATTAGATCTGCAGGAGTAAGCATGTAAAAACAAAAAGACTCACGAGGTCACACAGCTGAATGTTTCAGCATGTAGCCCTTTGACAACGGGAAAGTGCAGGTTGTCCGGGACCAGCTCACACACACCGTATACAGATAACAATTTCTTTTCTGTTCTTGCTAACGTAATCCCAAAGACTAACCCACTAAAGTTCTATGTATCTCCGGAACAATTTGCTCTTATTCTTTTGAGAGCCCAGATCGATCTCTACTTGTTTCGTGTCTGGTTGCATTCTTCTTAAATAAAAAACACAAAACATATATTCCGACTAACTGGCCCTTATTTCTCCGGACAACTCCATACCTGGTCAACAATGTCAATAACTCACTTCTGGCTCATTAGTGGACCAGCGCTCATAAAAGCTCTTCATTTTGACTTGAGAGAGACAATCTGTACAGTAGCCATTGAATCACATTTCCTCATATTGTGTGAGGCCTTAAGTCTTTGGACATAAAGAAGTAAAAAGTCGACTTTATTCTGAAGAAAGCGGTCTCCCCCAAAGCCAGGATACATGTCATGGAGTGTCATGGAGGTATAGCCTTGCCTCTCCATCTGAAGTCTGTGTGGGAGAGTGTGCATTGCCTTCGCAGCCCCAGCGGTTGTTGTTTCCAGATGAGACGTCAGGAGGCCGGAGGCATCAATATGACCATTTCTATTATTCAGAGCTGATTGTGGCGCTAAATCCTACGCGGCGGTGAATACTTTTTAATGAGCACTGCGATACCAGCGCGGAAAAGTTTGTCATCTTTTTGTTTTGTGGGATTGTGGCTGTGGGGCAGAGAGCGCTGACGTGATGTGATGAGAGAGCTGGTGTTGGAAGGAGCATGGGTGAACATATGCCAGCAGTTTGTAGTACAACAGTGGCCTTCAAACGGGTAGACATGTTGGCCAGTGTGGCTTCGAGCAAAACTCCCAACGTTACGCCCAATGAGAAGAATAAATTACAAGTAGTTATTTGGTTGAGTGTGTCTTTACATAACACAATTCGTTGATGTGTCTTTCAATGGGATCTCCTCAGTAACTGTTCATTCGTTACTGCCTTGTTTTGACCACAATAGGTTGCGTTCACGTGACATCACAACATTCTCGAGAGCCTATAGTTCAAAGCTGAGGTGGAGGGCTGAAAATGATTTGCTGGTAACTACATGGTAACTGTCAAAATGCAGATGACGCAGTGTTCTAACTGCACTCCCGAAACTTGGAGTTGCTGCTGATTCCTCGCAGTTTTAAAAGCACAGCAGGCAGTAGAGCTTTCAGAATCAACTTCCATCTTATGTCAAAGAAGCAAACATGGTCCTCATTTTTAAGACTAGGCTCAAAACGTTTCTCTTTGAAATGACCTTTATGGTCAGGTCAGCGAGGAACAGCGGGCTCACCGCCTGACTTTTTACCCCGGCTTTTTAATGCACCCTAGTGAGCTTGTTAGTCATTATAGTGTATGGCTGCAGCTTTATCTGTTGTCTATGAATGTTTTAAATTGCATTGTTTTTGTGTATTTCATGAGTTGCATTTTTTTGTATTTTGTTTTTTTATACTGATTGATCGATCATTTCTCTGGGTCTATATAGACATGAAACAAAAACTGTCTTCTCTGTCAGCACTAAGGACTAATAATTATCTCATAGGTGTCCAAAAGTGGAGGTGATATTCAAAAACATGTGCATGATGTTGGCCTGGACAAAGGACTTTCAGCCGTGGGAAGACATTGAATTGACATTGGATTGGCCAAGGAATTACAGAGACTTGCAATAAACCAAAGACTAAAATAATTTGCGTTTTTACAGCTACCATAGTTACCAACATAGAATTTTCAGTTGCCCTCCTCTGCCATCTTAAACTAGGCTCTGTTGAATGTTGTGATGTCACTTGAACTACACCGTAACACTGTCCTGCTCTAATAGAACATGCATCTCAGTTTTGTTTACAGGAATAGAGCCGGCGGGCGCAGAAGAACGCACAGATTTGATCGAAGCTTCGATGGCGCAAGAAGCCAAACACAACATATGAAAAAAAAACAAATAAAAGCCTCTTGCATCACTGGCATGTTGCACCAGTGCGCTGCTCTCCGTGTGGTTATGAGTCCGTCGCCCGCGGCAACACTCATCGACCTTTGCCTCGGCCGGCCGACGCGCGCTCACGTATACGCACACACACACGGTGCTGGAGCATTGATGACAGGTCGGAGAAATATCCCAGCATCCCCTTGGGCAGCAGCGCGGGGCGAGAGGTCAGGACGCGGTGGAGAGGCACGTGGGTTTCAACACTTTCGTATTCATCCAGAACGACATGGTTTTGGCCCCCAGCACAAGGCCACGAGAGATTATTGGATGAGAAAAAGGTTTGTTTTGGGGATTTTAGACGAAGTTAATAATGGGATGTATAAGGAACTATTATATTACATGAGGAAACAATCTTGCTTGCATTAAACATGTGTCCATTATTCCTTCATAAACATAATTAAGTTGATCATTTTAGGAATTTTACCTGAGAAATACAGTATACGCTGTTATTTTACATTTTAATACAGGACAATATCAGGAAAAAAATGTGATATTCGATAACACCCTCGATCAATGCAATATTATCACTGTACCTTCAATATTCATCAAATTGTGTTAGAACCAATTTAGACTAGTAAATAGTATACTAAATTATGATTTATCGTTATTTTTTCACATTTTTAAGGTACCACCGATTTCGTCTCAGGCTATGATAGCAAAAAATGTGTAACTCTCAATGAGATTGTGTCACCTAATATTGCAACAATGTTAACTTGGTAATATACTAGACATTGCAGCCCTATTTACTTAAATTTTACACTGTTAGTAACTGAAGGAAAAACAATTCCTGGAGTAAACTAGGTCTACATCAGGACTAAACCAGGTTCAAATAAAGCACAACACGCGATTTTGGTCGAAACAGAGGTGGAAGAAGTACTCAGTTTTCTTACTGACGGACTGTCCCAACCAAATAAAAAATAAACAAACAAACTTCAGTAAAAACCTAAAGTAAAAGTATAAAAGTATCCAAAGTGTATGTACATTATCAGTAAAAATAATTATGCTTGTGTCAATCCACGTCTGAACCAGGACAAACCAGAATTCTGATGTTTTGTGATCAGAACGACTTTACTAGCTTTCATTGTTGTGAAAATAGATACTGTTTGTTTAAACCACCATTCAAAGTACTTTTACTTAAAGTCAATGGACATATTCCTGCTCTGTAAAAGTATTCATCATAAAAGATACTTCAAGATGCATTGTAGAACTTTTTAAGTGAAAAAAACCCTCCAAAAAAACAAACCTACACTGGGTCAACACACTATTATCATGTTTTGTTCACATAAAAGGTTCCACAAAACACCTTTAAATAAAGTAAATATACTTAAAACTTGTACTTATGTTATCAACGCTGGGTCTAAACCAGGACTAAATCAGGCATGAAGCAGAACTGTGCAAACCATCCAATCTTATATCGCAAAAACAACAAAGAGCTGAATGCGAGACACACTCACCCACACAGCTATGACAGACAGGCTATTCCTCTTTGACACCTTCCCCATGCATAGTGCATTATCTTGGCGAAGGACCGCCTACAATGCTCCTTGGGGGGCTAATTGTCCGGTAGCTCTCCTTCCCTCGCCTCCCACTCGGTATGTCCATTTTTCTTTCACAACAGTTCGGGAGTTCACGCTGAGCCGCGAGCCCCGAATCGCAGCGAGAAGCCACAGGGCCGGAAAGGTCACACCAGGCTGAACCTATGCAGACACAACCCACACGGTTCGATATGACTGAGATGGGGAAAGGCAGACAGATGAGTAGTCAATAGAAGTGGAGCCAACAAGGGAGAAACTATAATAAGAATTGAATATTACCATGTACCGCCTCAAAACATAGCCAAATCTCAAAAGAACATTGATCTTACAGTGGGTTCAGGTGTTTTTCTGACCTTTTCTCTTTTATTTTGTGGCAACCTAAAACTAAAATAATACATTTCTTGTCTGTTTGTAAAAAGGCAATACTGATTCATTCAGTAGATAAAAAATAAAATACTATGAATGAGATCAAAGATAAAAGTATGACAAATTGCAATGAGGTGCAAATTGCTGGCAAAATAGGAACATTTGTCTTCTGCATTTGACTTTATTCACACAGTTAAAGTTGGGTACCAGTACTTTACAGTACCGGTACTTGGAGTACTTTACAGTGGTTCCCAAAATGGGGTTATACTTAGGGGCCCCCCAATGCCAGATCTTGAAAATTTTTTTAAAAAAAGCGAGGTTTGTAAGGAAAAGTATTTGTTAAAATTCCAATTTAATTGAATTCAATCATCTTTATTGTCAATTCACTAAACGTATGTGCAGAGAATATTTACGTACAAGTTCATAGGATTGGACCTGAAAGCTCTCCTCATTCCTTGTGAAAAAATATATAATTTTACTTACTACCAAAATTATTTTGAAGAGAATAAAGTATTACCATTGGAGCCCCTGGGTCTCACATTTACAGTATAAGGAGTGCAGTCCAGACTTTTAGAAAGGCTGATTGAAACAAACAAACAAACAAAAAGAAAATTCTATATAGTTTCCACAGTAGCTTCATTTAGAGCTGTCTCATGAACCGCAGACATCAAAAGTTACAATCTAAAGATGTTTGTTTTTTGTATCAGTAGTACCTTACCTTCAATGCAAGAACCTTTGAACGATACAGCGCCCTAAGCCAGGTTCATTGTGGAGTATAAGGAGTATAAGAAGTATAAGAATCAGCCTCAGCAATGAAATGCTCGGGTCCCAACGGTCCCACAAAGGAATCCCTGCACCTCCCGAGGGGACTCCACCACAGTTTGAAAACCACTACAGTCGTTCAATCTGCATACATCTCTAACCTGCGCTGTCTCTTCTCCCCAGTCACCTTCTGCATTAGCATTTAGATGTGCCTCGTTCTGTTTTTTTTTTTTTTCTTAATGTTCATCACATGTCGATGAGCTGTGAGATGAGTGCGGGCTCAGAGAATCTACCAGACGTTTTCCAGAGCATCACTGGAGCATGATTCAAGCCATCAGTCTGAGGCAAATATTGTTCCTGGATGGTACTTTGGGAAATAAAGAAGATACATGAGCTCCAATGAGATCGCGGAGCTTCAGTCGGCGGCGGATTGCATTGTAAATAGTCCACACTCGTATTGCTCCGCTCTCAGATGTCAAACAAACTTGTAATGAGCAAACAGTTATTTATACAACTGGGGGTGCGCGAGTACGGGGGTGAGCGGCAACAGTGCAGATAAACATGTGCAGTGAAATACAAGGCACAGTGGCTGAGTGCCTCACAGCAAGGAGGTCCCGGGTTCAACTCAAGGGCTGTGCGGCCCTTTCTGTGTTTCTCCCCATATGGATTGGTTTCTCCAGTTTCCCCCATTAACCCAAAACATGCACATCAATCCTCCAGCAGGTGATTCTGACCATAAGCCTGGCTCAAGGTCAACAATAAAGTTACCTAATGCAATAACATTCAACGAGTAACAGAACTGAAATTGAGTTATTCATATACTGTATTATTGTTCCTGCACCCCTTGTGTACACTATATCCAATTCTAGTTGAGTTTGGTCCATTTTTGAGGTTTAAAGCAGCGTACATCTAACACACAGAATAGTCTGGGCGCAGTAGACAGCATTGAGTAGACTTCAACAATACAAGTGGTTTTGCTTTGTGTTTTGGAGTTCTCAGTAATTTAGGCAGGTAGATGATGAAAAATCCCCCAAACTCTCAAAATATTGTTCAGTACAAGACTGGAAAGTTGAAGTTTGGTTCCAACAATGTGAGAAAAATGCTTTCTGAGAAAATGGCTCTTTTAGAATTTGCCATTTATGGAGAAACATTTTACCAGAGCAATGGTTTATTTTTTTTAAGATTGGGCAATATATTTGTGTCCAGGTGAAAGTTTATTCTGTATGTTAAAAGAACAAACTGGCCTAAAATCCTGAAAATTGAAAGAAAAAAAAAAAAGTGTTTTGCTTGTTGTGTTTCCCGTTAAATTTACCTACAAATGGTCATAATAAATGATCTCTCCTGGTCCCAAGCTTGCACACATAGAGATACAGAAGTTATTGCTCATAATAAGGTTACATCCCCTCTTCATCTCCTGTACAAACGTGATAATTCAATCAGAATAACAAATAAGATGTAGACCTCTCTTTTCGTTCATCCTGTGCTTTATTCACCTCCCACTTCAGCTGTGATTAGTCCACCTCCAAAGCTGTAAAGCCGCCGTACGTGGACCTGCTTCGCCCTTTACTCTTTGCACATCAACTTGAAGGACGAACCGTTCACCTGCGCCTAATACACTGCGACTGATCTCACGGTAACCAGGTAATCAATTCTGCATCACTTCACCTGTCAGAGCTCATGAGGCTGAGGGACGCTGCCAACGCACCACTCCGCCATTCAATTAGCGCCTGACGCTAACGCTACATGCTAACGTTTGAGCAGATGGCCAAACAGACGCAAAAATCTGGAAATATTGATCTGTTTTATTTCATACAAACACTGTTTTAAGATATTTAGCATGAAAGATACAGCTTATACCAACTTTGCACTTTTTTTTCCAGTCACTTTTAGCACAATTTGAGTTGGACTTCATTGCTTTTACTGGATGCACTTGACATTGTTGTAATCACATGGTCACGCATAACAATGTGCTAATAAAGTGCTATCTTTTCATTACCAACTACAGTATAGCTATTGTTGGGCCTACATTATTTTTGTTTATTGCTTGACCTTAACCTTTAAAATGTACGAGACAATTCAACTAAAACAACTCCATAAATCAACATGTGCCAAGGCTTTACTCCACTATCATCTGGAACAGGGCTTGGCTTTTTTTTTATTTTTTTTTTAACTTTCTGGCCACTGTTGCCCGACTTTTTCAAATGTTACTATGTTTTTGCTAGCCACAATTTTGCTAGTTTAGCCTTTTTGCTTATTTTTGTGACATATTAAAAGTCTCCTGATGGATTCATCCGTAGAATGCAACAAAAACATGGTATGATAGACAAAGCGTAGGTGTGCCATATTCAATTTGTCTTGTACCTAAACTCAATAGTACAGGAATCAAATGACTTATCAATGTTAGATCAAATTTACTGTACTGTACTGTAACTTGGAAGAAGGAGTAGGAGTATACAAGTGTTTTCTTTGTCCTACTCCTATTGGGCGTTGTACTTCACACTGTTGTTGTTTTGTTGTTGTTGCTTCTTCTTTCGCTCAATAAACCTCAATCAATCAATCAATTTCTTACACAAAGCTAGATTTAGGTAATATAAATCTAAATGGCCAGTAAAGACTTGAGCAAAGCACGTATAACTCCTCAATGCGCTCAGTGAGTCAGAGAAGTCCTTCCTTAAGCACAAGGGTAATTCCCTATGTCCAAAATTAGCCGAGCGTGGTGCTACACTGGGCAGTTATACCAGGAACGAATGTGCATTACCGTAAAAAATGCAAAGCGGGCCCTTTTAAAAAAAAAAAAAAAAAAAAAAGGGGCACTTGCGCAAACTCAGCAAATATGTCTCCGGAAGACTAAATGCACGCGAAAAATGCCAAGACAGCGATGGGATCATTTAGCGAAAATCAACAGTCATCAGCGAAAAATCCACCTGGCAGACACATATTTGTTGAAGGGGGAAAGGTGCGTAAGAAGCTTTTGATGCTCTAACCCAGACTCTATTAGAGCCTTATAGGAACCATTATGAAGGTAAGACGATACGGCGGCCTAGCTCGCCGCGTCCTCGGCCTCTTCACGGGGATACATTAACCACTGGCTGCACTCTCCTCCGCTGAACGCGCGGCCTGATCGATAGCAATGAGAAGCAATGGAGAGGAGCCTATAGGAGCTAGAGGAGGGGGGGGGGCAACCAGGTTTACGGGAAGATAAGGAGAATCGATCCGGAGAGACAAGAGCTGCTGCCGCTGTGTAGGGAGCACTGGATGGAGGAATGTGGCAATAAGACAAAGAACGTTTACGCTAGGTCATTTCATCAAAGCCAGACAGACACTAAATCATGCTTTATGTCCAAGTCGTGTCCGAACTGTTGTCAGAGAGATACGTCCCCCACAGAAAGGACAACGGGAGCTCGATTGAATCTGAAACTTTTGTTGGACGAGTTGGACAAGAGAGTTGTGCTGCTGCGCCCCATTGTTTCATGAGCTCAATGGGAGAAGGAAGGAGTGTAATGGCTAGAAATAGATAGTAAAGAGCCTATAGTTTAGCATTTAGGTGGAGGGCAGCTGGAAATCCGATGGTAGCTTTCAAAATGCACATTTCTAGCCTTAGTTTATTGCTAATTCCTCTGCAATTCCTGGGCCAATCCACATGAAACCAAAGCTAGCACACAGTTCAGTATCTTTTCTGCCAGCACATGAACATAGGTGTTGGTTCTCAGTCGTACAGGAGTTGTCCATCATAGGCCCAGATTCTTTAGTCTTCATCTTTACCCTGTAGTTGAAGTGTTGGACATTTCGATCTCACTCCAAAGATCGTCCTCAGTGGATAAAGACTAAAAACACGTCCGTGGGTCTCTTAACAGGAAACCAGAAGGAGGAGTTAACCTCTAAGTCCCTCCTCTCTTGCTACTAAAGGTTGGAAAACATCTTAGCCTAGGTATATTTACTATTATCTCATAAAGGTGGCAATATACAAAAATATGTACTGTATGTGATGTTGGTTTGTAGAAAAGAAATGGAGTTCTATAATGTAAACTGTTGATGAGGTAGATTTGACAAACAATACACTTTTAACCAACTTTTTCTCGCACAGAATTGACAAAAAAATCGCACAATTTAGACTTATTACTTCTGCTCTGTGTTTCGTCCCACATTGACAGGCAGGTACGGATTGGTGATTGCCCTTATAAATTGTAAAATACCTAGTTCAAACACTTTATTAAGTGTGTAAACTTGCTGAAGCTAGTGCCCAGCCTCGGGGTCGCGGTAGGAAGGGCTTCACATGACATGGCGTCTTTGAAAAAACACGCAGCTTTCTGAACGAGGATCTCAAAGGAAAGAAGTCTGTCTCGGCCAATTACAGTAAAGTCAAGTGGAAATGACTAATTGATGTGTTTAAGAACGCTGCATCATTCAAGTTTGCCTAAGGGTTGAAGTCAGCGCAAATCTACAGTAAAGCTCCATAAGTGCTGAGGAGTTGGAGTCAGGGATTGCTTTGCTGCAGTATCCGTCTCGGAGATCAATCAATGTGAATGATTCAGTGATGGAGTAATTGTCCATATTATGTTGGATCTGTCAGGAGCGGTATAGGAGCATGCTGTGTGACACGTGCTGTGAGTGCGGGGGGGGGAGTCAGAGCAGCTTTGTAAGAATAAAACGAAAACGCACAGACAGACAGACAGCAGACAGACAGCGCTGACAGGAACAAGAGACCGCTGCAAACGTTTTTATCTGGTGGTGGAATTAAAAGTGAACATTTTGTTTGATTTTCAAGGCTTGTCCGATCTTTTTTCTCCTTGTGTGGTGACTTTTTGCAAAAATGAAAATGGCATAGAGCTACTGGTGCTTTGAGGAAACTTGAGTCTCTTTGGTGCTGGAGCAATCAGTCGCCAATGTGGTGTTTCAAGAAAGGAAAGGCAGTTAGTTTCCTCTTAATATTGTGTTCATATTCATTACTCAAATACTTGGTGCACAAAAACAAAATGCATTGATGAATGTGATGAGTTGTTTTGACAGACTACTATTTATGAAGAAGTGTTGGTATAAAACTAGGTCAAACCCCAAGTATCGGTATCGAAAGCAAAAAAGTTGGATGAGTGCAGCTCTATAGTCTAAACCAGGGCCACTACTTTGCAAACATCTTTTCCGAAGATGTCACCCCTCATTTAAGAATCTATCCTCCCTTTATCCATCTCAAAAGCATTTCACAACATTCTTTTCAGACTTCAATCCACCGTCCGCATGCCTCTCCACGCGATGCCATTTCTGTGTACAGCATGTATGTATTGGAGAGCATACTCCTGTATCTGATAAAAGCCAATCACGCCGCAGTCATAACCTTCAAATCTTTAAAGCGCGTTCCTCTCTATAGACTTTCAGAAGCTCCCCACCACCACCTCCTCCACCTCCACCTCCCCCCTGGATGTGTGGAGATAGCACCCTGTCAGACACAAGAGCTGTTTATGATTGACATCCAATAAACTCAGCTGAGATAAACACAGCAGCGCTAGGGCTTCAGATAAACACGGGGAATAAGAATAGGACTTATTAGTGAAAATAGAAAATCTGTTTTACACCAGTGTTGCAGGAATGTGGACAGCGGGATCAAAGGAGAATGGCCCTGGGCTATTTTTTATTTTATTTCTTAGCACCGTTTGGTGTATATATGCATTTGGTTTGTGTGTAATCTCAGACTGTACCCATATTCTACAGCTTGAACAATGCAAAGAAAAAAGAACCTGGCATATTGCTATGGGCTATTATTATGGTAATCGCTTCTGCAAAAATCTGTTAACACTGTACTTTTGACCTAAACAAACATCTCCTTAAATATAATGTAATTCTTATTAGTTTAGCTGCCCATATCTCAGCTATCTCTCAAATGCCAATGTTTAAAATGTGCCCTATAGACTTTACAATGCTTCCAAAACGGAAAACAAATAGTCTACTAAAATTGTGCAGCTCTATTAGTGAGAGTTTTCAGACATACTTGAAGCTCATAGCTGAATAGTGTTGTCCTTAATAGTGGCAAGTGCAGAGAATGGTTAGAAGTGCTATCTCCGAATTTTAATTGGACTTCAAGAGGTAATAAAAATGGACACAAATGCACTTATAATTAACTTATCATAGTCTTTAATTCACTACAATTGGGACATTATTTTATTTTCATTCTCCCGAAGTGAAGTTTGTATGTCTGTCTTCATCCAATCCATTCCTGTCTGTTGGTACAGTATATATCTAAATTTTGGCTCAACAACTAATTGGCCATTGTTCCACTGTATCCCAGCTAAGACCAAAGATGCCAGAAAAGGAAGCAAACATCCATGAACACCGATAATTAGCAAATGAAGGAGGATGAAGTGGTAAAAGTGGTTACAGCAGATGTTCTTTTCACACCAAGCGCCACCTCATAAAATCTCCGACCATCCAAACACCACCAGGCCTAGATCGAGATCAAATCAGAAGCAAAGCAGATCCAAAAAGGGCCTAACACAGGGGTTCTCATGGGACCCTAAAGCGGAACCAAGCGGGGACCATTTCCCGTGGGTTGCAAAAGCCGGGAACATTTCTTCCAATATTTATTCACAGCTGAAATGAGCTGTATAGACTCATTTAAAGGAGACCCGCGAAATCGCCTGCTTTCCTCGTCAAAAACAGACCTGGAGCAGCATTTCACTTCGTTCTCACAGTTTTGAGTTAATCCTGTTTGGTTTGGTCGGCCCATGTTGAATCCTTCTACGGTTCAGCAGAGTTTCATTTTGTACTTACTGGTACAATTACGTAATTGTTCAAAGCCCCAAACTGTCCTCCACATTTCTAAAGTCAATAATGCAACCTGTAAAGCGTGAATGAATGAAAAAATATCAAATTAATCAAGGGACAAGTATATTCAGTTTTCAGTGCTCTGATTTCGGCCTGATATACTGCATGTCCCACACTCTTTACACTTTGTCACGCTGGAGAACACCCAAAAATCCGCGAAGCCGCTTGCCACATTCCTGGCACTGTCTGGCACATTGTTCGACAGTGTCCTTGGGCATGTGCCGCCTCTCCTCCAGCATCGGTGACTCCGCAAACCTCACCGTGGGCTCTGAGCGACCTACGACCTTTCCCACAACGGGACATTTGCCCTTGCACCCCCCGCGCAGGTTCAACAAATTAGAGTGTAACATTTTCTGCCCAGTGGGAAGCTTTGGGGGCCATGCTACACCCTCTACGCTCTGAAGTGTAGCCTATATACTCACTGCAACTGTTTGTTTGTTTGAGGCGAGACACTGCAGGGGGATTTATTGATTGATTTTTTATATCAATTTTAAACTTTTGCTGTATATTACTGACAAAAATATGAGAAAAAAGTGTTTGTTTCTGTCATTTTATGTTTTCATATAGACATTAGAGATTTTATACATAAAATGGCCAAAACTGCTTATATTATTTTGCGACAAAATCTAAATAATGGATCAAACCAGGTTTAAATTAACTTTAAATTTTAAATTTTTATTTTGTTGATATATTAGTTTGTTCAGAGGGGATTTTGAAGATTATGTTTTGTTTTTGAATAAGCTGTTGTAGCGATCGCTGTTATTGTTTTCTTCCGCAATCTTCGGCGGATGTTTTGGTGAACAGCTGATGCATTCAGACGTGTAGCTCAGTTTATTTAAGTCAGTTTCATGAAGCTGAAATACAATTAATTAGTACTATTGCAATGTATAAAAGAAGTTTTAGAAGTATATCTTGCTGATCATACTAGGGCTGTGACAATAAACAATAATATTGGTAACCGTGATGAAAAGACCACACGATTAGTTGGCATCATCACTTAAGAAGACAGTTGAAAAAGTCAGTTCAGCTACGGCAGGTAATTACTGTGATAATATTGAGAATCGCAGAAAATGTGTCCAAGGAAATGGTGAGACAAAATTTCCATAATATCCCACGCTTATACAATACTGAATTGCAAAAAAAATAATCTCAATTAGGCTTTTTATCAAAATCGTGCAGCCCTATTGTGAACAATGTTTTTGCAGATCATAGAACTATAGGGCTGGGTATCGTATTTTTTTTTCAATATAGTACTTTAACGATACTTTGTTTACAATACCGATACCTGAACGATACTTTTTTTGATACCTAACAATTTATTTGAAGTCATTAGGTATTATTTGTCATCTGCACAAAAAAAATATTTGTCATCTACACAAAAAAGTTAAGATCTAAATGAGTTTACAGGGACTCTATGGAAGTTAAAATAAAAAAAATAATATATTTTCCACCCCCCTACATGCTCCAGCAATATCCCGCACTGTAGTGTGAGCCCACACCTATCCCACTCAATTGCCGCTATATGCCTGCACTGTCACTCTAAAGTTGCGTGTTCGGGCCGAGGCAGCAGTCATTCAACAGCTTAACATGGAGACTGCAGTTACGCGGATGGCCAGAGGTGGCAGTCACGAGTATGAAAATGGACAACCTCCGTTGAGTCCCTTTAAATAACTGAAATTGATCTTATTTATCTAAATTTGAGCTGTTTTGACAAGTAGATTTTTAGTTTTGTTGTGTAGAACCATAAAACAGAACAATAATGGTAATTTAATACATTTTTCTTCTTTTCTTTTACTGTTTTTTGAGCTGAAAACACCTTTAGTGCAGTCTCCAGACCCACCAGGCATCAGAATTTGCTTTCTAAAGAAACATATTTTCGGTACAGTCTGTTTTCGGTACCAGTTTATTTTTCGATACCGGTAGTACCTTCATTATTTTTTCGATACCATACTGGTGTTGTTTAACGGTACCCAGCCCTATAGAACTATAATTTACTATTATTATTTATTTAAAATATTCATGTTGCCTCCTGAAACCCCGGACGTGACTACATCGTGATCGCTCGTATTAGTGAATACATCCTTGTTTTTAAATACATTTCATGTAAAGCGCTTTGTGACCTTGTCTGTGAAAGGCGCTATATAAATAAAGCTCTTCTTCTTGTTTTGGGGGGGTTCAAAACTCAATAAATCAGGCTAGGAATTAATATCGAAAAATCCCTCTGAACAAACCTTCAGAGTCTGAGTCTGTAGGAGCTACTAAAGTGGAGATGTTGTGGCTAGAATGTGGGAAAACGATCATCAAATTTCCAATAGTTCTATGGCAAAACGCTGAATTGGAGCAATGATTCCACTCCATAAAATAGTAAAGATAATTTATCATTTACTTGTTTCCAGGTGAAAGTTAATATGTTAAGAGCAAACTGGCCCAATACCTGAAAACTGCAGCGTCTCCCCTTAAATCAATACACATTTTCCCTGTATTGTTATAGCTTTGCCGCTCTCCCTCTTCATTCCTTTTCTTGTTTGTTACAATAAAGCAATCCCAAATAGGCTCAGAGTCATTTATATTCACCTATAGGTTACTCCTCTGTATTTCTTCATCCAGTTTGCTGTTGTTCTTTCGAGCTTGAGGCTAAACTCTGCAGCCTCGCTAACACTCTCACAGTCACACTCGTAAAGCCTTCATCATACGCCTTAACGAAAAGCACAGAAATCCAATACTCCATCTCTGGCTTTCTTCTGGCTTTCTGTTGTTCCTTTGCATCCTTGTACTGTCTTATTTAGCTCCCCTGTGGAATAATTTCTCTCTGAGCACCTGAAAACGCCGGCAATTTGCGCGCTTCTGTTATGACACCTATTCCTGCCTCTAAACTACACACTTTTCTTAACAATTCTTCTCATATTTCTTGGTTCAAACACCAGTTCCACATGCCCGGCTATCCCTCTGTCCCCTTAGAGCCTTTCTTTAGTCCATTCTTTCTCAATCCATTTCTATCAGTGATTCCCGCTCTGTTTGTAAGCGTTTCAAAAGACATTTTTCTCTCCGCCCTTTGTTGTGTTTCTCCTACTTACTTGTTTATTTCTTCTCCTCCCTCGCGTCGCTCTGTGATTTCGTCTTAATCTCTCGATCAGGATTTGTTCTTCTTCTTTTGTTGTTTATGGCTGTGAATATTGAGCGGAGACACTCAGAAGAAGGTCACATCGGGCTATAAGAGAAAGCAAAACAAAGCAAAAAGACAATGAGTGACAGGACTAATGTATTCATACAATATCCACACGAAATAGAGGTACATTCAATAGAATAGAAATGATGAAAGGGGAAAAAAATGTTCTTTTTCGGGAAGTAAAGTTATAATGGACTTGAAAAATTGACAAAAATGCCCAGTAGGAAGAACATAATAGGTTATACAAACAGGAGAAATGCAAACCTTAAAGGCCCTGTACCAGATTTGTTAGTTTTGCATCAAGTTCATTTCTGACATCCCAATTCTTCACAGACATGAGTTTATAAGCATATTTCATAAGTTTCAGGGTCACTTTTCATTGCTCCTGGCACAGTAATGCTAACAAAAACAAGCCTTTTAGTTCACAATTGATATACAATGCTTTATTTACATGGTCAGTCTTTTATCACAAACTGCTCCATATTCAATACACTGATGAAGAACGGAACATATTTCATTTCATAATAATCATTATTATGAACAAAGATATTCTATGATAACTATTTGTCAGAACATCAATCAATCAATCAATCAAAGTTAATTTATAAAGCGCTTTTCATACAGAGATGCAACCCAAAGTGCTTTACAGATTAAAAACACATTAAAAACACATTAAAAACAGAAACATCAATTTACACACCCAACTCCCACCCCCCACATATATTTACAAGTGCATTCACCTCAGCATTCAGACACCCATCCGAACACACACACGCACACACACACACACACACACACACACACACACACACACACACACACACACACACACACACACACACACACACCATTAGTGTAAATAAAATATTGTGCATAATATAAGTAGTATAAGTGCGTAAGTCAATAAGTCAGGCTGAATACAGATGAACCAGGTAAGGAAGCGTCATCAGAAGAGCCGTCTGCGTCGGGAACAGCACATCAGCTCCAGCCACCACCAGGCACCGAGCCAGGGCACCCAGAGGAGGCAGAGATACCTCACCTCCACATCAGGGGGGAATGGATGTGTAAAATCACAAAGAACCGGAATGGTTCTTATACATCATTTTATTGTCAGTTTATAAAGAAAACATGACAGATATTTTTAGTGGTTGTTTTCAGATCTATAGGGGGCTACGACACACTGTGCTCTGTGTGGTATAGTGCAATACAATTATTGTATATTTGATATTTCTATGTTTTGTCCCCATGTTGTGGAAGGATTTGCATTGATTTGGCATGTCTGCATACTACAAAAAGTAAATATAGAGTTTAATTGACTTGATTTCAGAATACTTGAGTAGTTTAGAAAAATGTACTACTGTCATCTAGACCGGTGGTTCCCAACCTTTTTTGTCTTGCGAACCCCTTGGGCCTTTTATTTATACTCCATACTCCCTTCCTTGATGGTTTTGATGATTAGTTAGAAAGTGAATGACAAAAACACCTATTTATTAGTAAAAATGCTACTAAATATTCTCAAACTCTCACTCTTTACAGTAAAATGTTTTAAATAGCGTTTTTTGAACATAATGCAATTCAATTTGATCTTATTTTGAATCTGAAATTATTCCAAGCACCTCCTTCTAAGCACTCGTGTACCCCCAAGGGTCCCCGTACCCCTGGTTGGGAAACACTGATCTTCTTTCATTCCATTTCTGACTGGTTTTAAGGTCATCTTCGCTTGAAATACAAAAATAAAATTGCCAACAGACAAGACCAGTGTTCTTCCCACATTGAATAAGAAATACTGTTTTGAAACAGGTCAGAAACACCCCAGAAAAAGCAAAAAGAAAATGTAGGTCAAAACACAAATTTGGCTTGATATTCTGAATTTGAGCAATTGAAACTAATAGATACTTGTTTTTGCAGTGCACAGGACAGGCCACACCGTTTAATACAACCCCATGTATCCAGACTTGGAGGTGAACCATAGAGTGTATAATAATAATGGAGGTAGCCTGCGTTCCTTTCCCCATAGCGTTCAGCGTGAGATAATGAATACGGTGACCAGACGTCCCAGTTTACCCGGGACAGTCCCAGTTTACCCGGGACAGTCCCAGTTTACCCGGGACAGTCCCAGTTTACCCGGGACAGTCCCAGTTTTGAGCCCTCTGCCCAATGTCCCTGTGAATTTATCTGAAATCATTAATTTGTCCCCCAGTTTTATGCACAACCTCTGTCCCAGTTGTCCCTGTTTTTTCAAAGCTGTTTTTTCATGTCCAAATCAGCATATTTACTTGATGCTTGCAAATGTGAGAAAAATGCATTATGGCAAAATTACAAAAAAAATTGTGATAAATGTGAAGAAAATGTAAAAAAAAAAAGTAAAAATGAAAACATGAGAATGTGGAGCTTGCGGGTTCCGCAGCCTGACCCTGTATGCTAACTGGCTTCATGAAGGACTAGCTAATTGTAGCTAGCTCATTATTATCTACGCTCTATGGGTGAACACAATACACTGATCTTGTGACTTATATGATGGCGCATAAGATCTTGTGACTTATGCGCCGTCATTTTGAACAATTCCAACCCCAAGACTTCCAAGCGCCTCTGCAGTGACGCCCACCTGCACCCAGCGGCGTGAAGGCTTCACACAGCTCATATAACAAAGTGTCAGAGAGCCTGACTTTATGGGCCAGGACTGGTGTCAACATCAATGGCTCAGTAATCACAATGCGAGCGCTCCGGGCCGAGCCCATCCATGTCACCAACAGACGCAGAGCTAGTGTTACATCCGCGAAAAAAAACAAAACAGTACAGTTCATACACAGGGGGTCAATAAACTGGTCAGCGGAAAAGTCAACTGCACCGTGACGCTATGTGACAACGCATGATATCGACCGGGAACGCTGTGATGTGAAACAGGCTCTATTGATCTCGGAGAAGAAAAGCTAACATGGGCAAAAAGAAATAAAGTTTACACTGCTGCGTTGTCAGGCAGTGGGATCACAACGCAGCCGAGCTGCTGCTCAAATTCTGTCTCGTGCCATTGAAGTCTGGGCTCCATGGGGGACTGTAGGTGCTTTGTTGTCATCTGTAGTTAAAGGTTTGTCTCTGCCTCAAAGAAGTTTACTTTCTGAACTTTCTGTACGGATTATATGAGCCTTGAAGTAAACATGTTAAACTTAATTATTCTCTAATCATAATTATTTATGAATGCGACTTGACAGATCTTAATCAATGCCATTAGCTTCATCTGCAACCTTAGATGCACTTATTAAATGTATCTTTGAGGGTTATGTTGGTCTGTCGGTAGCTTAGAAACTGTACAAGAACTGCATTCTGTTGTACTTTTATACACAGAGAAAGATCATTTATTGTTCAGTTTGCAGGTTATACTGTCATACGTAGCATCGTAGCAAATGAACAAATGGAACAGAGAGAAGATAAATCTTGTATATCCTGTCACTTGTAACACAATTAAATTCCCCCTAATTCAACCCCAGATCACCACAGTCCACCAGATCACCAGTACTTTTGCCTAAACAAGCAAAACTAGCAATTGAACAGTTTGTAAAAATGAATGCTCCCTTAAATAAGAAAAAGAAGAAGAAAAGAAAGACAAATCGCTCTACCAGGGTCTTGTCGGGTCATGGTTAGTCATGTGCTAAAGATGGGTCACGAAGCTGCACCAGATGAGAACTTTCTCACAAAACTGATTCACCACAGTCAGCTCACATTAAAAGTTCTGAAAAAAGATACTTACAAAGAGTCATGTATGAAATTTCGAAAGCAATCAGTGAATTCAGGAAGAAATTATTCTAGTACCTAACCTCCTATTGTTTGCTGCCACTTTCACTGCTGCAAACACATACGATCGCTACTTTAAGCTTCGAAATCAGTTTCCATTACTGCCCACATTCAGAGGCAATCTTACCAAAGCATTTCATCGGAACAACACAGAAAACTGTACGCCGTTCATCAACTTAAGAAAGTGTCTGAAAAGCACAACGACGCCTTTACATCACTGGAGCTGACTTCAAGACTGAGAAACTACAGCTATCGACTCAAAGAGCAACAAAAGCCTCTTCTCACTGTTGTTATGTAAAAAATAAAAGCTTTATATTGGACGGCAGGCTCTTTGGAAATCCAGTTAGTTTAATTAAATCTGCTGGAAAGTGAATTTGGACTTAATATGAAACCTCACGGCTAAGGCCAACTCATGTAAATCCGTGACTGCGTATGTGTGTGTGTGTGTGCGCGAGAGCTCGGTTTGCGCCTGCTAAAGCGTTTAACCCTTGAGTGAGCGCCTCCACCTGGGACTGAACCAGCAAGACTTTAAAACAGCCGTCAAATCACTTTAAACGCTCTCTCGGAAAAAATGAAATATGGCCCGAGAACGGCTACTGCAAGAGCACACTCGGAGACGTTCAGTGCAGTGCGAGCCGAGGGGGGGGGGGGATTGTGACAACGCGGCAGTCAGTTGGATATCACGATTTTTCCTAAATAAGCAAGTCCTCCAAACCTCAGATTTCCATCGAGTCCGTCCAGGAGAACGGCGCGGCCAATAGGAGGAGAGGCTGCGCGAAAAACACAAACATGAAAGGAGGACAAGGGGCGGAGGGGGAGGAGAGTGAGGGAAAAACAAGCTTGAAAAGAGGAAAAAGAAGTATAGTAAAATTAAAAGAACACCTGCAATACAAAGTGGTGATGTGTGGACTGAAGCCGGTGCCAGGGGAAGCTGCAGAGAGTGACTAACAGTTTATACGGGCACTGCTAATGGATTGAAAAAAATAGCGTGTGTGGGAAGATGGGGGATATCTATAGATGAGATGTGCTTTCTTGGACGAGGAAAAAAGCAGGTCAATAAACAATGACATCAAAACGGCGTTACCGTAAACATTAGCAGTAGAAGAAGAAATAACTTTACTGTCAGCGAACAACACCGCACAAAATAGAATAGAAGTTAAAAGGTTTCGGTAGCATTTGGAGTAGTATGTGATGCCATAAGTTTTAGGAAATCAATCACAATACAATAGCGGGATTGTGGCATGCATTTATGGTTTTAGACCATGAAAGGTTCAAGGTTCAACTTTATTATAAGTTGCGATCACAACACTTTGAAGAGCCTATACAATTCTATGGTGGGTAACTAAAAATGCTATTTTTTTTGTCTTGTCTTTGTCTCGTTTATGGCTAATATCTCCTCAATTACTGGATGTTCAAGTCTTCTTTGTCAGCACATATGAACTAAATCCTCTTCTCAGAAAGGTGTCCAAAAGTCAAAATTCAAAATCGTGCTGTGATGTTGGCCAGCAGAAAGGACTCTCAGCCACAAGAATAATATGGCAGGTTCGTGAATCCAATCGCTTTCAAATACTGATCAAGTACAACATTTGTCAATTATAATTTGAGTTGTATTGGCACCTGCCCTCCCACTGAAATAGAATTCTGTAACATGAACGCAGCCTATTGTCCCGAAGGAAATTAGTTTGCAGCCGGTGTCCACACATGATACACAAAACCAACAATCATTACATGAACATACAGTAGACCATACAGCCACAGCGGGATACAACGGTCCAGCTCTGATCAATGCTGAGGTACAGTCGAGGCTCAGCTTAGCAACAGGCAACAAATGATACCGCATCTTAAAACAGTGCTCCAGCTTCGCTACTGTGCTCGGAGCATTTATCCTTTATAGCCTCCGGAATAAAAGAAAAACCCTGGCCCGCTGGGTTCTTGTCCGGGGCATTCTTAACCTGCGTCCTGAAGAGAGCAAGTTAAATTCTTTTAAGAAGGGTTGGTCACGGACGCTGTATTATCTTCACATACAGATCACCGAAAGAGCACCAACAGCCATTCTGCCATATGCTGTAGTTGAATCCTAATTATTATTATTATATGAAGAATGAAGTGCCATTGACAAAAAACAACATATGCTTGTAGTTTTCTCTTTTTGTACATGAGATTTTAATGACCAGAACTAATTTAGTGCATCAGAAATATGAAGTCACTTGTTATTGATCAAATTAATTCACCTTTAACTTTACTGGTGCTACCTGCAGAGTACGGTAATACAAATTTAGCAAAAAATTCAAAATGGAGATATCTGCTTTTGCAAACGAACTCTTCATATGGTTAAAATGATTAATCAGTTGTATTAGACTTGATTATTTGAAGTAATGGACCCTATAGGAGCCAAATTGGGCACATGTAGGGTATATGTAGTTAAACAATACCACAAAAACTGGTATCACATGGAATGATAGGAAACAAAATTGGCTCCCTCTATTCGTGGTATTTTGTCAATGAGCTTCATGGGTATGTTTGGGCCTGGTTGTAGTACTAGAAGCAGTAGTC
>OMNZ01029761.1:0-11662 GCA_900303255.1 Lesueurigobius sanzi
AAAAATAAAGCAGAGCGAAAAAATAAAAGAGAAAAGAAATTAAAAATAAATAAATAAATAGATAATGCAGACAGAAAATAATAATAAGGCTTTATTTTTTGTTTTGAGCACAAAACTCTCTTAATAATAATTATTAGTTTTTAAATCCCAGCAGTTGTAGTGATGTCGTCATAATTATTTGCCAATATGGACATTTATTTATTCATTTGAAGAGTTCATTTGCAAAAACAGATATCTCCGGTTTGAATTTATTACAATATAGTTTACGATATTCATCACTGTGCTCTACAGGGGGCACCAGTGGAAGTAAAGTTGAATCAATTTGATCCATAACAAGTGTCTTCATATTTCTGATTCACTAAAATAGATCTGGTCATTAAAAACACACCTAGACAAAGATAAAATTACAAGCAAACATTGATTTTTGTCAATGGGACTTACATGTTTTTGCAAATAAACTCTTCATTTATTTATTTATTTATTATTTTGGCAGTTTTAGTCCTCCATACAGATGAGATGAAGGGAAACGCACGCAGCGACAACAACCTTTAGCAAACTGATAAATGTAAGCGGTGAATAGTCCCGATCTGAAATGGTGTTGGGTGTCAGGGTTGGAATGGTGGATAGATGGCTGTGGTTATGAGACTCAGCGAGTTCAATGGAGGAGGTGGACAGTGACACAGTGTCTCCATCCCAGAGCATACCTTCACTGACTGCACAACACTCTCGCTGTGTAACTGTCAGGCGCTGGCTGATTTGGGGCATAACCAATGGCAATCACTCATCCCCGAGGTATATGGGCCATAATAATAAGCAGGTTGCTCAGGTGACCCACTGGCACATTTACAGCCACTTCAGAGTCTAAAGATATGGAGACTTATTGTCCCTGTAAGAGGCGTGATTAATGCAGGCTTTTACGAACTCTCCTCGGTAATAACCTGAATTCATTGCGCCTTTAATAAACACTATGTCTTGCTATGGAGGGGGATGGTGACACAAACTCATTTTGTATTATTTAGCCTTATTTTTCATGGTAACATAAAGTGCCCACTGCTATTATCAGCTGCCTTTTGTCAAACGAGATTAGAAGGTTGTGGATTGCTGTAAGATGGGGTTTCCACAGTGAACCAGCTGTATACAGCGATATGGCATATTTTTAACCCTGATGTCATTCCTGTCACTAACAAAGGTAAGGGCATACTGTATCTAGACATTTGTAAATGTTTTTTTGTTTTTTTTTCATATAATTCTTATGTGATTCTTAGATAGACAGACAGACAGATACTGTAGATAGATATAGATAGATAGAAAGACAGACAGACAGACAGACAGACAGACAGACAGACAGATATTGTAGATAGATAGATAGATAGATAGATAGATAGATAGATAGATAGATAGATAGATAGATAGATAGATAGATAGATAGATAGATAGATAGATAGATAGATAGATAGAAATCCTCTTTGTGAACACTCCCTTGTGTGGCAGCATAAAATACATTAGAAAAATAGAATAAATAGCATAGTACCTTAGCCTTTGGTGAATTGGGTGACATTTGGATTTGCCTTTCGAATTTCAATATAACCAAGAAGTTGAGTTCAAAGCGCTGAACTGTAGAAGTAGTCAACCAGTAAGAAACAACCAAGTGAAACATAATTATTCAAAACTGTGAGAATGAAGTGAAATGCTACTCCAGGTGTATGACGAGGGAACAATGATATAACATGGCTTAAAGCTATGCCCACATTGGTAACACTTCATTCATGCATGAATCACATGCGTGTATGATTTCATGATGAATTCATGATGATTTCATGATTAATTCATGGATAACTACATCATGACTCATCAGGAATTAACATGACTTCATGTTCTTTCATACAATTCATTCAACAATGAACTCTTGTACAATTAAATCTTGTTAATTCACCAAAATAAAAAAGTTCATCATGTTTACAAAGTTCATGCATGAACATAATGTTTCATCATGAATTCACTGATTTTTTGCTAAATGTACCTTGCTGTAGAAATGAACTCATCATTAGCAAATCCTAAACTAAAGTAGTATCCTGTGGACGAAATGATATACAGCACCAAAATAACTAATGGACAGGAAATATATACTTTAGGAATGATTAGGAACAAATCCTTACTTATGTTTGTGAAGGTTCTCAGTCGTACAGGAGTTGTCCATCGTAGGCAAAAATTCTTCAGTCTTCATCTGTACTCTGTAGTTGAAGTGTAGGACGTTTAGATCTTACTCCAAAGATCGTCATCAGCTACTGAAGGCCTGGAGCACGCTGTGGGTTTATAAAGGCAGTGAACCAGCAGGAGGAGTCAGCCTCTAGGCCCCTCCTCTCTTAGTGCTGAAAGTACTTGCTAAGTACTTAACGAGGGTCCATTGTCTCCCTGAGCTCCTCTCTAAGTCGTTGATACTGCCTATGGCCCTGCTGCTCCCAGGAGAACAGGATCATTTCAAATCCTTACTTATTCATTGCTTCATTTTGATTGTGTTCTCTAAACTTAAATGGTGCATACCTTTTTAAAGAAATCAAATAAGGAATTGGACTTCAACAGTTAGAATGTTTTAATGAACAGCATTTGTATGTTGTATGTTTATGCAAATTATGTATGATTAACCTTTAGAGGCCCCGGGCTGTACATGGGAATAGTTGTATTAGGGGGAATTTGAGTTAAATTTTGAGGTGCGTTTCGGTCACGTACGACCTTCTTCTGGGCTGATTCAAGTTCAATTTTGATTGGAAAAAAAAAATTGTATTGACACTATCACTAAAACTCATCAAACTGGGCATTGGATAAATGCCTTTACCATTTTAGTTGTTGTTTTGTATTTCTAGTCAATATTTCCTGTCCATTTGTTCTTTTGGTAACACTTGTGCTGTATATAATTGTGTCCTAATAGTTAAAAACACAAATGGACACTGCTTTAGTTTAGGGGACGCACTCATCATGAATGAACTAAGGATTAGATAACGATGAGCTCATTTCTACTATAAGGTATATTTTGCACCAAAAACATCTCTGAATTCATTATGAAACATTATGCATGAACTTTGTAAACATGAACTCTTTTTTATGTTATTTTATTCATCATGATCTTAGGATCATGATATACAAGATTTCCATGTACATTCATCACATGAGTTCATAGATGAATTCATGCATGAATTCATCTATGAAAGAACATTCATAAATCAATTCATGCATCAATTCATGTAATTCATGCATGATTTCATGTACCCTTATTATAGAGTGTTACCAAAAAGGGTAAAATACACCACTTTAGGATGATTTGTCTCCTTTAATGCTGCTGAGGAAGCTGTAAGGAACAGTGGGGAACCTGTTTCCAGATCTTCAGCTTGGTTTGATGATGTCAGCTGGAGGATTAGTCTGGAGGTTTAGAAAGTTCTAACCATTCATCCACCATGTCGCTGAAAATTCTCTGGATACATTCTGAATCAGCATAAAACCAGTCATCCCAAAATCCCCATGAATCACTGCTGGAGAAATTCAAAGATGCTTGGCACCCCATGCCACATTTGCCGCTTGTATCAAAAAGTGAACATTCCAAAAAACAAACTAACAAAATCTGCCTCAGCCTCATGTTGCTATGGTCTTGAATCTGCACCCGTTGCTCATTTCACATCCTCCAAAATATTTGCAGAATATTTTTACTGCTTGTTAACCTGTTTACTGACGGGAGCTTCATTTATCTCCAGTGAAGTGTTAATCAAGCCACACTATTAAACCAGTGTTTACGTCTGTGTTCGTGCACTCACAAACAAGTCTGTAATGAGCACCCAGGCTGACAGGTAAAAGATGACAGGGAGAGAGGAGGCTGAGGCATGGACAGTCACAAGTGCTAATAGTACAAAGAGTTCACACTGCAGTAAACAAAACAAAAAAAGGATGAATACAGTGGCAGCGCTGGAGGATATCTTAGAGCCCAATGCGCAATTTCACCCCAATGTCAGGTTTAAAGTCACCACCGGCATGGCATCGTGTTACCCCGTTTTGGATCATTTGAACTTGGTACCAGCACATTTGAACAGGTGAACAGGTCCCATCCTCCCCCATGGATCAAAGCGAGCCGACCAAGAAGAACTAATAATGACGAGAGTGTTGGCCACGGAGGAGAGAGTGCACAGAAACATGTATAGCAGGGCTCTTCAATTATATTTTGTACTGGGCCAGATTTGTCAGAGGTCATTGACCTCTGGGCCGGTCATTTTGCGAGCTCCACACCATCGCACTAAACCAGGGCTGTCAAACTCATTTTGGGGCCACATATATTCTATTTTAAATCAGTCTTATTACACAATGACACAAATAAACAAAAATAGAACACAGGCTCATTACTCTTAAACAACACTATATTAATTTAAATGTATTATATTTATTCATCCATTGTTTTGTTTTTTATTTAACTGTCTGTGAAGCCTCTGAGGTGACAAATAAAGGGCTTGTGTTTCCCAGTGGAGCCTGAGGTCTCCCGTCCAAGTACTGACCAGGCCCTGCCCTGCTGAGCTTCAGGCAGAGCAAAGGCGCTATGGCCTTAAGACGGTGTCAGTGCCCTCTGCTGGACAGGTGTGGAATTCCTTCTTTTTAAATGTTGGCTGCCCCCTAGCGGCCGGATTGAGCATTATAACGATTTCTTTAAAATTTCATAACTCCTGACAGGAATGGGCTAGAGATTAAACATTTTACATGTTTAGAAATTTCTCGCCATTTGCAGAGGCCTGCTCTAGACGGAGAATATCCAACAAATCAAAAGCAGGATGTGCTATATGTGATATACAGTATGAGTATGACTCCAAGTATGAATATAATAAATAACTGTTTACAGACCAAGGAGGCCACCGAGGTAGCACTGATTAATTACTTTCTACAAGAAATGCACATTTAATTATAGAGCTATACCTGGACGGAGGGAATGAAAGTGTAGATGTAATCGAGACGACCGTCAGGGACACGGAACAAAGGCCAGAGGTCGAGGAGAGGGGCGCTCAGCCTTTTAAACCCTAGGTCAGCTATTGGCCAAAAAAAGAGTGCCTACCTCTGTACTGTCACATGGATAACATTTTGTATTACAATTAAAGGAAAACTGTCTGCCAAATAATTTTAGTGCAAAGAGCTTTCATTTGTGTCGAAGTAGAAAGATTATATGCAGGCACTCTTGGTAGTGTTGCCACCCAGCCATCAGGGGCAAGTCTGAAATTGAATATACAATGTGCCAGCGGCTGACTGCGTCCACAGAGACTGTGGGGGAGAGACGCTGCTGTCATGACTTACCCCCGCGATGTCCCGTGTGCTTTCTGCTTTACAGCCAGCTACCACCTGTGTAGAACGCAAATGCACGATGAAGACTTCTCTTAAAAATATTGAAAAGTCACAAGTCCAAGCCACAGCGAGTGAAACAAAAACCATTCACTGAAGAAATATCAAGGTTCTGCTCAAGGGCCTGTCACAATTGGTGCACGGTCACTATGCCATCGTCTGTGGCCTCAAAATATGAAGGTCGTGCGAACACTTTCCTTTGGTGCACGGGCGTCTGCTCTGACCGCATGAAAAGGTGTGAATGACTTCTGTTATGATATTGGGCGTTACAAAAATAAATTGAAAAAATTTTAAATTGAATCGCAGTTGGATTATCAGTCGCAGCCAGAGCTTAATTTGTAAATCCAGATTTTCAGGAACACTTGTGTACTGGGTGGATTTTATGGGGGAACAGCCCAAAATAATTGCATATCTAAAAGTTGTTGGAGTATTTTATTTCCCGGATCCAATAAAGCTCAAAATTCCGATTTCCCGGAATGCCTTCCCCCAAAAGCCGGATCAAATTAAGCACTGGTCGCAGCTGAATGTCATGCATTGTCATGTTTAAATGCCCATGAAGCGTTTATAAAAAATGATGTTATGACATGCAAAAACATTGTTTTACAGCTCAGTCTGTCAGTGGCACAGCTTGTACAGAGTCAGTGAGGGAGACATTATTGGGCAAGAAATGGCGTTTTGTTTGTCAACAGGCAAAAAAGCCTAAATGCAGAAAAGAAACTTATTCCCCACACAACTGGGGAATATCATTGTTGTCATTGTCTTGATAACAGCATACCTTCTATGAAATGAGAGGGGCGAACGTAGTGGTAATCCGATCTGGGCCGCAATAATAAGTTGTGTGCTCTGTGCAGTGACATCATGTAAACGTCTCGGTTTCTACGCGTGTGCAGTGCATTGTGGGAGTAAGTCCCGGATGTCCGTCCTCGAGAATGCACAAAATTCAGTGGAGATCGATTGTGATTGCATTCAGCCGCAGCAGGGCGCTACGGTAAATCTGCTCAGCCGTGCCGATGGTGAAATACTGGTGAGCGCTCACTATCAGACTCGTGCGATTCATGTTGTAGGTATTAGAGCATAACCTCGAGGTATTACAGCACATAACCTCCTACAAATACAAATTGTTTTCTGAAGTTATTTCCTCCCCTATGACGCTGCCCTGTGCGGCTGCGGATTCAACATTTTTTTTTTAGTTTGTTCGACAGGTGAACATGAATCCAAAAAAAGAAATTGAAGTGGCGCATTTATTTGAACGTGTGGCTGTCGGCTTCTCAAACAGCTGTTTGCTTTGAGCTTACTCCACTGTCCAAAACTCTGCACATAAGTGTATTTAGGATTAAATATAAAACAGTAGGACTGCATGCATTTACCTGGAACGAAGCCTGTCACAGCATCATGGACAGAAAACCAAGTCCTTCTTGGATGCAGGCTACTCCATGTCTCTCCAAGTGAGTGAACGATGAAGGAATGTAGGCTACATGACAGCGCTTCCCACGCGGTTCTCAATTCCACTGACCGAGCAAAACAGTGCGCCGTCACCGACATGTGCGCGCACGTACATAACACGCAGTAGCGGAGCAGGTGAACAGTCCACACCAGTGCCCACAATGACCCGTGAAACACCCTCTCACCAGCCGTTCACCGCTTGCTTTTCTTCCTTGCACCACTCGCGTTTGGACACTATTCAAACCAGCCGCATCCAGTCGCAGCCCGTCGTCTATTGTGACTGCGATTTCTTAAAAGTCTACTTTGTGACCTCTGCGGCTGATGGCGATTTCAATTCTGACGCAGACCAAATGGGGGAAAAAATCGCTGTGGGCAATGCACCAATTGTGACAGGCCCTTAAGAGCAACTAAATGCTTCCATTGGATCTTTCAAAATAAAAGTCCCCAATATTCCAGCGAGAGTGTCACTGTTGCTTTATTTATGCTATATACTGTAGGCTAATTCCTTTGTACTTATGTTAAAATACACAGGTAAACTAAGGAACTAGTGATTTACCAGGCAACAACAGTGTCTATACTGCATTGATATGTGAAATGCAGTTAAAGAACGAAAAGGCACTTTTGTGTTTTTGGTTCAGATGGTTTCCGTGTAAAGGTAGCCTGAAATGTCAAATACACACTAATATCAAGTTGGTTTGTTTTTTCTCTTAAAAGGTCATATCATGCACCTTTTAAAGAGTTAACCAAGCTGTTAATGACTTGACTAATTAAGTTCATTCCTACCATTTCCCTCACATACTGGTGATGACACATGCTAAAAATGATCCATTTTTATTCCAAAAGCTTCTTCCTCTTTCCCTCCACAAGTGTTTGATGAAGAGCGGGTCTGTCTTACCCTGTGTCTGATAAAACAACAGCCAAAGTAGTGATGTCTCATTTGTTCCCCGTGCGCCTGATGAATAATGCACTTTGGGTGGCACAGTAGAATAATTACAATAACCTCTGTGCGTCCTTCACACTCCCCAGAGAACAGCAGCGTTTGGTGATTAGGCCGACACAAAAGCTCTGCGCCTTGCACCCATTACTGAAACAAATGGCCAGCATGGTTGAATTAACAGCTGAATCCAATAAACACAACTACTTTGTAGTCAGAGATAGTGTAGCCAAAAAATGTACTGTTACCAGTGATGTGGCTATCGTGACCGAATCAGCTCCTCTAACGGCTCTTTAATCTCTTGAGCCCTAGGCCTTTTCTCCAAAAATCATGTCTTTACATCATAGGTGCACATGGCTAATCTTGGTGTCCACACATTTGGTAGAGCTTTGGGATGATGGTGTAAGTGAAATAACAATAAATGATGTTGTTTGACAATAAAATGAGGTTGCCATAGGTTTGAATGAATTTCCGCCTGAAAAAAACACACACATTTTTCCGCATAAAGGCCTTTTTCCTCCCTGTGGTGTAGGAAATAACAACAGAAATGGACAATCCCACATCAGCTGTCACTAATTTGCAACTTTGGAATAGTTTTCTGCGTAAAACACGTAGGTCAGTAACTGTATCTGAAAAAAAAGTCCCCATTTTCGGGGACTCTAGGTCTTAAGAGGTTAAAGAGCAACTACACACATCTGCTGATAATCTGTCTAAATGGCTCTAATAGTGTTGTGTACTTGTCCCTGACATTATTTTGACATTGACAGAGCTTGGAAAGCCAGTGTAAAACCTAAAGGCACGTGTTGTTACTTCTGGGGGCGTGACAAGGGCTGCGTGAACCTGGGCAGCTCTCTATAGTCTCCGTGCGTAAAGCCCTGTCTGATTTGGAGCTGTTATTGTGTCTTCCTCGTAAATCCTTTCATCAGTGGAAAATAAAAACGGGTCCTAGATGTACATATGAGCGTCATGTTAATAACGATAAGACCTGCCTTTACCCAATGGGACAGCGACCCAATGGCCTCATGTTGAATCTAGAGCCTACATGAACGGGGCCTAGATCTACATACAGTATGAGCGTCGTGTTAAAGGAATAGTTCAGCGCTTTTACATGTATACATATGTTCTAACCTGGGCTTAGATGAGGTGATGTGTGGCTGTCTGGTCTTTGTGCCTTCAGTCCCGTAAGACGACCAAAGACGCTGTTAGCATCTACGTTAGCATCTAGCCTCTACAGTATAGTCCCATGGCGCCAAATTTAGGAGAAATTACATGCCACAAATCTCTTCCAAGTTTCCCCTATTTAAATAGGGTTATGTCAGTAGTTACACGTTCAAAGTATACAGTAGTTACACAAAACTAAAACTGTCAATTTTCTAAGCGGAAAAAAGGGGCACTATAGTTTCAGGAGTGCTTCGGCCTCCGCGCAGTAAGCCTCCCCCCGAGAGACGGCTCCTTCCACTCACGTCCGGCAACAGAACAACAACGTCAACTTTTATCCCTCCATACCTTTTCTCATGTTTTGTCAGATTGCATGAACTCCAAGCATGTGTTCACACTTGATCTGCTTAGTTTATGGGGCCCCTGAACCACTAAACTACAGAGAAATGAAAGCAAATTGAGTAAAAATCCGAGTTTTAAAAACATTCATGCTCATCTCCTACGCCTTTTTCAAACAGCAACTTTTAGTCAATTTGCTCCCATCAATCATTAGTTTGGTTTGTAAACAACTATAATGACATTATGATGGACTTTGACTGCTTTGGAGGTGTTTGTGTAATGCATGAAGTTTCATTTCAGAGCTTACATTGCAGTCTTTTTCACATTAATGTTTTAAAGCAGTTGTAATCAATGTTAGCCTGGCCCGAGCCATCCGTAAACTCCGGTCAATTATCATTTTCCCTACATGTACGTCTGGGTCTGATCTCAGTGGCTGCGTTAACATCGGTTGAATTGCGTCGGACCATTCAGCGAGCGAGGGAGGCGGGTGTTGTAGGCCAGGTTAGCGAGTGGGTAAAATCAGATCCGATCGTTTCAAACTTTAAAAGGAGTTGAGTCCTCCCACCTGAAAACAGAGATCAATTGTGTAGAGCCAGACCCTCTGTACGAAATGAGTACGAGGGGATGGTAAGACCAGGCTAAATCAATGTACTTTCTTGTTTCTTTTGACATGGGTCTAATTATAGTGTATTTTTACCAATCTAAAAAGCCTATTTTCTCCAAATGCAACCAAATCTCGTGCTAAGTGCACAGAATCATTTGCAATAGCAAACTTTGTAGATGATGGAGACTGGTTTGTAGCAGATCCAGAGCCAACTTGGAAGAGATTTGTGGCTTCTAACTTCTCCAAAATTTGGCACCTATAATGTAGAGGAAAAATGCCAACAGCGTCTTTGGTCGTCCTACGGGACTGAAGGCACAAAGACCAGACAGCCACACATCACCTCATCTAAGCCCAGGTTAGAACATATGTATGCATGTAAAAGCTGTGAACTATTCCTTTAATAACCATAAGTCCTGCCAATCCCCAATGGGACAGAGGTGTCAAACTCATTTTGTGTCGTGGGCTGAAGTTCAGGTACAATGGCAGGTCGGGGGCCAAATATACAGGTATTGTAAACAGAAAAACTATCGACAAAACATGTTTTCAATAAATGATTAATAATAATGAGCACTGTAGTAATTCAGCACATTTGATTGACATTTTAAAATTGATCTGGGCCCTAAAGGACTGCAGCCTAGTAAATAACAATGGCTTACACTTTTATGCACACAGATGTCATTTAGTGCAATCTGGTGTATTTTACATGACCATATTTTAATCAGTCTTATTAGAAAATGATCAAATTTAGAACACAGGCTCATTATTATTACTTTACTCTTACACTCAGTTTTAAAGCTGGCAATACTTTATGTTTTTTATATTTATCTATTTATACAACTATTTACTTATTTAAGCAAAAGTTTCATCAGTAACAGAACAGCTTATGTTTGTGTAGCTTTTATAATGGTACAGTTTCAGTGCCCCCTGCTGGACAGGTGTGGAATTCGTTCTTTTTTTTGTAAATTTAGGCTGCCTCCTAGTGGCTGGATTGAGTATTTTGGGTATTTCTTAAACATTCATAACTCCGGACAGGAATGTTTTTTTTTGACATGTTATGTAACAGAAATCTAACTTTTGTGCTTAAAAGCGTCCTCTTGAGGGTAAAATTATATGGGATTTGACTTTTAGAGTCTGTCACCTTATTGGTTTAGCCGGCGATGTGACGACACAGAACTGATGTGACGTTAGCAGCTCTGCCGCTGTGGGGAATATAAACGGCTTCGCCCCCACAGAAGCCTCCAGACATGAGGCTCCGCCCCCGCAGAAGCCTACAGCCACGCCCCTTTCACAGCAGTTTTTGAATTTGGTGAATGGGCGGAGTAAACTTTGGAACAGGGGGTTAGTTGGTCTTTAACGAGTTACTTTTCAAAGTAACCATACCCAACACTGTTCAGAACATTTAAAGTCATTAAGTCATTTTACGCATAAAAATAGCCAAATTTTACTTTATTTTTCATAAATAATAGATCAAGCCAGGTTTAAATGTATAGTTTTATTTTGTTGGTAGTAGTAGTAGATTTGGCTATCTTTTTTAGATTTTGAATAAGCTAGTTATTATTGTTATAAATGTTGTTAAAAGTTTGGTGTCTATAGGTGGAACTAAAGAGGAGATTTGGTTGCATTTGGAGAAAATAGGCTTTTTAGATAAAAATACACTATAATTAGACCCGTGTCAAAAGAAACAAGAAAGTACATTGATTACAACTGCTTTAAAACATTAATGTGAAAAAGACTGCAATGTAAGCTCTGAAATGAAACTTCATGCATTACACAAACACCTCCAAAGCAGTCAAAGTCCATCATAATGTCATTATAGTTGTTTA
>OMNZ01029769.1:0-22503 GCA_900303255.1 Lesueurigobius sanzi
ACATTTGGTAGAGTTTAGGGATGACGAAGTGAAATAAAATAAATGATGTTGTTTGACAATAAAATGAGGTTGCCATAGGTTTGAATGAATTTACACCTGAAAAAAACACACACATTTTCCCGCAAATAGGCCTTTTTCCTCCCTGTGGTGGAGCAAATAACAACAGAAATGGATAATCCCACATCAGCTGTCACTGATTTGCAACTTTAGAATATTTTGCTGCGTAAAACACATACGTTAGAAACTGTATCTGAAAGCACGTCCCCTCTCGGTCTTAAGAGGTTAAGAAAAAGATACATGTAAAGATACTTCTTAGACGGCAACAAGACTGGGGGTAAAATCATGAAAAATGTAAAAGAATTGTATTGAGAAGGCTCTGTATCGAGGTATGTATCGTATCGTGACCTGTGTATCGCGGTATGTATCGTATCGCCAGGTTCTCAAAGGTACATGGCCCGATGCTAAAGTATTAATATCATTAACACAAAAAGCAGTAGAAAAGAAAATGATTGCACCAGAGGCTCATCAGGGCATATGTAGAGATAAATAATCCTTTCTAAAATTCTATATGATATTTTCCACCCTGATGGCTGGAGTTACTGTCAGTCTGTAAAGTTTTCTGATGAAACACAGAGGGAAAACAAAGAAAAATGAAATGTGTTGCCAGTTTGCACCTAGCCAGCCGGAGCCATGCGCGGACCCCTGCTCCCACTGCACCTGGACGTCCCATTGCCGACAAGTTAACTAAATAGCTGCCACTGAACTGTTGTGCTTTCTTACATCCCTGCTTTCCTCTGTGTTTGGATTGGTCTTGGGTTTCTCCCTCTGTTCTGCGGGGCTGTGTAATTGGGCCAGTCGTGTTATTTTAGGGTTTGGAGCACAGAGTAATTACTAACTCTGCTCCTCATGCCACACTGTATTCCCCCGAACAGGAAAAGAGATGTTTCACAATAATACAAGAGAATTGCTACCATGTTTTTTGTCAAGTGAGATTAGGGCTCACTCGCACCCCCCCACTGCATTGTGAAATAGTCAGTTTGACTTCTGCATGGCCTGTCCCCGTTGGAGCACTTCCCAAAATGACCAGGGCACAGTTGAGTAAGCCTAAAATAACAAAGAGGGAATGTTACTTGGAAATGTTACTGTGGATAGTGATTGATTCAGCACATCGAAAGCATTACACAGTGGAAAAACTTGTACTGTACTCATGTGCTCACTACCAACCATGACTAAGCAGTGGTCATTTGGTGAAAAGCGATGTGTCATGAAATCTAACTTCTTTTAACTAAATATGTCCTTATATCTACAAGCATTATTAGTATCTGTGTATAATTTGTGTTGTTTGTAATCCATTTATAGCTTAAGTGAATGATGGTGTCATGTCTGCAAAGAGCTGCAAGTTTCTCGCAGGAGCTGTATGCTATGTTTGTAAATGTAGAGGAGACTCATTCTTCATGAGGGAACATGAATGTGTTCTTCTACATAAGGATGCACATGGGAATACAGTACATAATTATAATGCGAATGTACTCGCAATGGCTGCAAGTGCTAAAGTGAGTCGGAAGTAATACAAAGCCATCTTGCAATGTTGATGTCTTAAAAAGTGTTCAATCGAGCGAGCCACAATTCCCTAATAATAATATATATTTTTTTTTAAGCCCTGTATTAGAATATACAAGACAAACTGCATGCTGTGACCTTTTCGGGAGTTGATAATGGGGCAAAAGAAATGGGTGAGAGGTGCCGTGGTTAACCTGCAGCCGGACTGTCACACTCTGGTTTGCGTTTATCGGAACTGAAAGATGGGCCTTTTCTTCTGTCTGTCTGTCCACTTCCCCTTTCTGCCCCTGACTCAGTCCAAACTCTGAAGCACAGTTACAAAGATTACCACATCGAAACCTCCGCATGCCCATCGGTTTCAGTGGAAAATTTACAGAGAGACTTGCTCAGCGCCTTAGCAGAAGCCAGATCGAACAGGCGCTTGAGAGGAGTCACGCCGTCAAGAGTAGGAACAGCAGAAGAAGAAGAAGAAGCTTGTGAACAAATGGAAAGTATGATGAAGCATTTATAGTAACATAGTAACATGTGGGACACGAGACATGGCCTCTAAATTTGTGCTATCTTTGCAAGTTCCCAGATGCCCCAGCGTCTTCAATTGTAGCACCTTTTTGGTAATAAATCTGTGCTGTATATTTACTTGAGGTGAAATATAGTTGCTTCAGCAGATCTAAACCAGGTCTATACAGGGCTATTTTACGTCTAAAATAAGATTTATCATCATTTATCATGACTTGAATAGTTATAAACAAGTAGCTGCACAAAGGAGAACAGAACGTGAATAGATATAGTAAAATAGTATAACAACAAGACAAAGACCTAAGACAGTTGGGTCCTTCAAGGCCTATAGTGAAAATCCTACAGTCCTCCATTTGTAGCTAAAGCATGTCTGTAGTGTCGACGTGAGCAGAGTATGGTCTACGTAATTCATTACCAGGACTTTGCTGATGCAAACGCAGTGTAAAAATAAATAAATGAGGACGCATGCACCAGCAACGTTAGAGGAAAAAAACAGACAAAGGAGCAGACATGGCAGAGGAAAAAATGGAGAAACTGCAAGAGACAAAATCATGGATTATCTTGTTAAGGTCCAAGTGTTAAAGGGACTATACCTGATGGTTTTTTCCTAGTAGTGGAATGAAATTAGTTTTTTCCTTTCTTAGTATATTGCAAACTCAGTCATTTCTGGAAATTTAAATATTATTATAGCATTTATTGTCAATTTCATGAGTTTGCTAGTTTTCTTGCATTTCTGTGACTATGATCCTAAAAAGTGACCCCGCCAGTTGTGAAACATGCTTATAAAGTCATCTCTAAGAAAAAACTTTAGAAATGTGTTTGGACCACAACTATTCAAATATTTGACTCGCTCCCTCTTCCATTAAAAATGATTATTAAATAATTATTGATGCATCTTCATTTCTGTTTAGGGGGGTATCTATATTTTATTTAGATGTGTTCATTCCAGCTCCCTCCCACTGTCCTCCAAATGTACTGTACACGCTTGATGATGGTGATATGATTGCCAACAGTGCAGAGAGCATGCATGCTTAAATGTTAGCTCCGCGAGCCCATAGTTATTGTCCATCTGTTCAACTTTTAGACCCGAGGCCAAATGCAGCAGGTTCAGCAGGGACAGCCTCGTAAATGCGAGTCTGGATAAAGCAGTCCATCACTAACATGATAACATTCCTTCGTGACCAGAGCCCTATAAGATGAGGAAGGCCTTGTTTCACTTCCTTCTCACAAAGCCGCTCTTTACGACATACGCAGCTCTTTCTCTCTGCTCCTTGCGTGGATCTGTAAGGGGTTATTAGGGCGGGGTGAGTGAATGCTGATGACTGCGGTTCACTCAGGAATTTCGGATCGTGCCTGGCTTCGAGTTCACTGTTGTTCTGCGGGTCGTTTCAGAAGTCACAGACAGACACAAAGGTAGAAACGCGAGCGGCCACACGGGCGTGATTCATGGTTCCTCCTCTTCTCAAACCTCAGTTGATGTTGCAAGGCGTCAGAGCAACGTGAGGATGACAGTGTGGTAGATGGAAGTGTGTCCAGTTTTAACCGGACAGACCTGGTTTTGGTCATGCCTAGTAATGTACACATCCAAACATCTCATCATGGAGTTGGTTTGTTGAAAAAATAATAATAAAAGAAATCATGCATTATTTTATTTACTACTTTTGTTTGTTCGGTAACACTTTATAATAACTACACCTTATTCAGCCTTAACTAATGATATATTAACACTTAATTCATCATGAATAATTCATTAGTTACTCCCTTACTAACTACTTAACTACTACAGTACATCAATGCATAACTTATAATGAATAGGGCTTCACATACTTCACTTATTCATTATTATTTCACATGTAACCATTAATAACTACATATAGATGCTGTATCAGAGCATGATTAAACCACATACTAATGAGTAGTAAGTGTATAATTGATTGTAAACTAATACTGAATGGACGAGTTATTCAGACCGTTATGGTTCCGATTCTCGTCCTGGTCCAAACAATATTGCAATATTGTCACATCATCAATACGAGAACGTTAGTCAGTTTAACTTTTCTTGATTCTGGTCGATGTAAGAAAGTATACTTTAATATGTAATAAAGCCTAAATAGTGTACACTTTAGAAAAGCTCACAAAAACACTTAATGGACTGTTTGTAACTGCCTGAATAAATCATGCATTGCAGTATTAGTTTATAATCATTATACACCTACTGTACAAAGTGAAGTACTGTATATGACGTACTATACATTATTAGGCATCAATTTACTGTAGTAGTTAAGTAGTTATTAAGTGTTAGTCACACTTAACCAATGAATTGTCCATGATGAATGAAGTGTTAATTCATCATTTATTACGTCTTAATAAGGTGTAGTTATTTGAAAGTGTTACCGTTTGTTCCTCTATCATTTGCTAAAGTAATTTTTTGTGTTTCTCATCTACGGAAACACACTATATTCATCCTAAAATGTTACTTGGTGTAAAAGGCGGCACGGTAGCACAGTGGTTAGTGCTTGTGCTTCACAGCTAGAAGGTCCCGGGTTCGATCCCGGGCCAGGACGGGGCCTTTCTGCGTAGGTTTCCTCCGGGTGCTCCGGTTTCCCCTACCACTAAAAACATGTAAAATAGGATCCCCTCTGGGACCAGGACTCCCCTGAAAACGAGATTCTTAATCTCAGTGTGACTTTCCTGGTTAAATAAAGGTCAAATGAAATAAAAAAGAAGGATTTATTATTATGTGTATATTCCAAACAAGTTTGGGTTGATAACTCCCACTCACAATACACAAAGGCCCAAACATTTTGTTTGAAAAGGGACAGCAAAAGCTTATGAGGCCCTGCCCCAATACATCATTTATGAACTTAAATTCAGACCATCAAGAAAAAATGAAATTCATAGTATTTTACATTTATAACCTCTTGTTATTACTAATAAATACTTATTTTATGTTCTCATTAAACATAAAACATGTATTTTATGATTAAAATACATGAAAATGCCTATTGTAACACGTGTATGTTGGTGCGTTAATCTGTGTTACATATTTGTTGGAAGTCGTGGGTGAAACCGCACATGGAGAGGGAATAGCTCCTCAGGTCACTTGTATTTTGCATCACGAAGAATCACAAGAATAACGTCTGCCCGTGACTTTTATAAGCGCATGCATATCCTTCCGCTCAGGAAAAATAGTATTACATAAAATGTATATGAAAAATAAATCATCTTACATACTTCCCCCTATTCAAAGGAAATCTCCTCATTTCAAAATGCAGGTACTTAAATTTACATTTGCAATAAAGTAATTTACCATGTGGTTACCAAAAATAAATAATCCTATTTTACCATCTAGCAGGAAGAGCTTTTAAGGCAGATGCTCTTCCTGCTAAACACAACACAAAAACTAGTTTATTGACCCTAAATCTGACCAGACGGAGCTAGTTCTTGGTTAAGTGCATATAAATGTCATGTCTAGTTTATAATGTATTTGTTTTCTTCAGCATTTACAGTTTGGACAGATTAATGCACTGTGTCCATCGCCATCACGGCACTAACCTGGCTCCAAATCTGACTAGACAGACTTAATTCTTGGCTACATCCTGATAAGTGCGTACTAAAGTCATGTCAACTAATGTAAGCATGTTGTTTTAGAGTCCTGATCCTCTAAATGGCCATAATGAGGGGGTGAAATGTTTTACTGCAGGCTCCAGGCACGGACGACACAGCGGCTCCACAACCTCAAGGGCCTCAGCTCTGCTCCTCACCCCGTCAGTCACCACGCAGCCCTGTCCCGGCAGCCTTATAAATACTGGTAATCACAGCGGGGGAACATGGGCTGGCATGCACGCAATTACAATAAATAAGTAAGTATAATAGAACATATTCTTAACAGCAATCTGCGTGCAATTAAACAAAATCTATCCAGAATCTCAACTTGATCTAAAGTATCGTCTGGGGGCTTTTTAATCTGTAGTAAGTAATAACAATGTGATCTGGACTTAAATGTTTGGTGTGTGTTAAATGGCCCTGGAGTGGAAAGCATTTGTATGTCTCGTCTATGTTTATAAACCGTATTCATTATACTCGCTTGTTTATAATAGAAAACAAAATTGCGAAAACAAGATTAGGCAGAACAAGTCTCCTTCTTCAAAGCAATAGATTCTTCCTCTTTTTAAAATAGACACAGTGATGTGTTATTGGTGTTCAGCTCTGTCCAAAGTAATCAGTGCAGACCATCCAAAAGACCTTCTTAAACAGTGTCAAGTTGAACTGATATCCAGATCAGGATCCTGGTTAACATCTGAAGAAAGGTCTTGAGGCAGTCACTGACACTGGCATTAGAGTAGAACACATTTCTCTGATGAGAAAGCAGAGGATGTGGTGCAGATACTGATCTACCACAAGTTGCATTGAAGTCATAGGTTCAAGGTAAAACCCTTTTCAAAATGGTATTTTTGCACCTGCTTTTGCTAAGCTGCTACTACAGTCCAATACATTGAACATGAAGACTGAAGAATCTTTTCCATTGATATTGAAGGTAAAAAAAAAATAACTTAAACTCAACTTACAAATGTGTAAGCTCTCTCAGCTCTTCTGGCTGATTTGAGGACAAGATGGGACTTGGAGAGGACACTGAAACAAAAATACCTATGAATAAGAATGGAATAACGTCGGCTGAACAAGAGCACCATTGTTATGAAGAGAAGCAGAGATTAGCTGTAAGCTGCAGATGTCTTCCTCTCAATCCAGTTTGAATGTGCCTTTGCTGTAAATCAGCAGAGCTTCCTTTCCTGTGAGCTTATAAAAGGCCCTGTAAAAGAGGAGTGTGACAATGGGGAGCAGAAAAATAGAGTGGCAGATTGTGATGGAGTGTGGAACACTGGGCATTTCTGTAGCGAGCAGTGTATGGCCACATGCACTGAGGAAGAACACAGTGAGTTGACGTGATCTTGTGCAGTGGAGTGGGCCCGAGAGGTGCTTGAGTTGGTGACACAGTGGAGAGGGTCTGAGAGTTTAAGAGCACACAGGAAGCAGAGATGATGCAGACAGGAAGCACAGAGCAGACGGCGATTTGCAAAAGTGTGTTTAGAGGAGACAGACCCCTGTGTCGCAACAACAAAGTCATGGGTCAGCGACACGACTAATGAGGGTCACGCAGGGCATCCAGACCTACAGGCAGATAAGCCAGAGCTTCTTAATCTCTGTGTGCTGCTGTACCAAGTTATATTGTAACAATGTATGTACAGTCCTTGCTTATTAGTGTGGTTCACAAAATTATTATGCCAAACATTTTGCCAGATTGCTTTCTTTGACAATTTTGAAATTGTCTAGGGGCATTTTTTTGTATTATTTTCGCCTGGTATTTATTTTGTTTTCTGCTTCTAAAACACCTCCTTATGATGCACCATCAAGTGCTTGGACTCTTTATTTTCATAACAAATTGAACTAGTATCATCTGAATGCTGTAGTAGAGTCAATAACATACTCATGAGTAGAAAAACAACAACAAAATATGTCGAAAATTGAATTTTTCACCTATTCGCCTATTTTTTTCTGTTGTTTTTCTGCTCATACTGCTTGTACTTCATTCTTCTTCTTCTTCTTCTTCTTCTTCTTCTTCTTCTTCTTCTTCTTCTTCTTCTTCTTCTTCTTCTTCTTCATTGATATGACTCTAGTAAAGCATTCAGATGATACTAGTTCAGCACTTGCTGGTGCATCATGAGGTGTTTTCGAAGCAATAAAACAAAATAAATACCAGGTGAAAATAATACAAAAGATGGCCCTAGACCATTTCAAAATTGTGAAAAAGTGTGCCTCCCCTAAATGTGCAGTAATTGACTCCATTTTGGGTATAGATGCAAATCCTCTATTTTCTGTGAGAATATTTCTAAATGTAATTGTAAGTGAGCCCAGAAGAAGGTCGTGTGTGACCGAAACGCGTCGGCTAAAGTCCTCTTTTTGTTCGAATAAAGAACGCAACCGCAGAGTGCCTCGGATCATTTTCTTTTTTCTTTTATTTCTAAATGTAATTTGTGTAAAAAGTATCTCACTCAAATTGTCCGAAACACAACCAATGTAAAGAATATCCATCCAGTAGTATTTAAAGATCACTGCGGGTCACCATGTCGTGAGAATAGCCACTGTGTCTCCTTCGTTCACTGTGTGGTAATCCTGCTCCGCTGTCGCAGATACACAAGCGAGGGAGAGGATCCTGTCTGTCCCGGCCCGAGGCATGACATCAGCCAGTTGGCAGAGGGAGGTGTGTGAGCAGGTGCTGTACGGGAGGGGGGCGTGAGGGGGGCGGCCGGGACAGGACAGTGAGAGGATGGAGGTGTGGGACAGAAGAGCGGAGCCATGAGCCAAGATGAGTGTCCAAGTGGTGCTATTTATAGACCCCCATCACGAGCCATTTTACCAGGACCCGATCACTGTTATGTATTAGACTGCTATTTCCTACACTCATATCCAAGAGGAGGAAGGGACATATTTAGAAATGAATTATGTCACGGAGCACTATTTTGGTAACTGAGCATTTTTTCTCTCTCATATTTTTGCTTTTTTGCCGGTCCATAGTGGCAGCTGACCAAAGAAAATAGCTCTAAATATCAACTGCTTCAGATGGGCTGCAATAGAGAATTGAAAGAACATGAAAAGAGGTATTTCCTTTCCTAGGATCCAGTCTTGCCCAATGATCCAATACAAAATAGTTAAAAAATAGTTCATTTCTTTCTTTTTTTTTCACTTTGGGGATGTGCGTGACAGCTACTATGGTCATTAGGTGGGGTATTGACATGTGGTCAAAAACATCCCTATAGAAAAACATCTTTCACATTTAGCATTTTAGGGCTACCATACTAATCCTCCTAAATCATACAAATCACTGGACAGTGCAAGAAAAGACCGATTTCTTTGTGCACACTGGTTATGTCATAACTCAGGGGTTTTCAACCAGTGGTCCGTGGCCCCCTGGTGGTCCGTGGCAGTACTGCTGGTGGTCCACTTGCTAACCAGTTTAACTACTAAAAATAGACTCGGGCCGCTGCATATTGAATATTCATGAAAATCAAGTTGATGTATCTCTTTTAATAATTCCCCTTTTGTTATTTTAACCATTTGAGAACACAAAGTATTGTAAAATACCGCTAGTTGAAATCTTTTATTCCCTCAGCTGCCCATATCTTAAATTGTAAATTATGATGCCGATCAGATTGTGCTTTTTTTTTTTATTGATGAGCTCCACTTTCATCCTTGTCTGTTTGTCTCTTGTCTGTATTTTTTACATTGTTTCAGAGCTGCTCTAAATGAATTGCCGCTAGTGGTATACTGTAAATAAAGTGTAAAAAAATCTGAATCTGAATCTGAAAAGTATATCCTCTTTTATACAAAATAAATAGGCCTATATTGCACACACGCACACACAGTGGGCTGCAGCCTACTGCTTAGTCTGAATGGTGGCCCCTGTTCTGCCCCAGGTCATAACTGATAAAACATTATGAATGAATTATTGTTTTTTTTTGTTTTTTTTTACTTTTTAGCAACTCAAAACACAAAACACAAAAGGGAGTCAGGTAAATATTTAAATTAATATAAGATTGGGAAAGGGAAGGTATTTCTGTGAAGGAGATACCTTGAGGCCAGAGGTCACATGACTGTTAAAGATGATAAAAAGATAGAAAACCTCGTATAACTAGCCATGATCAGTCAAATTATACAGCAGGTAGTCACTTTATTTGGTAGAAGGTACAGCTACTAAAGCAGGTGAACAGTCTGAGCAGCAGTTTGCAGGATCAACACTGATGAGTTAAAATGTTCATATAGGCCTCATCTTTGTCTCTGTGTTATCTACTGCTGCTCTGGAGGGCTTCAACGGCAACTGTTTATCAGACCGGCATGCAGATAATAATTAAAAGAATCAAAATAATGACATCATTCAAGTTATATATAACAGAATAGTGAGTGGAGTAGGGAGGTTGAATAGGAGTCAGGTGTCAATGTTAGGCTTGTAGTATGCTCCTCTTATTCTTTTATACCATTTATTTGTGAAAATTGGCAAACAATATCCTGACTTTGTAAACAGTGGGCCACAATAACAAAAAAATATGTGTCCAACATGTTCAAATAAATATATATGAAAAAGATGAGCCTGATGGGCAGTCTGGATTTGTCTCAGTGAGCTCCTATTTAGGAAATGTCCTTGGCTTTTCTGTTGTTTTCATGGTGAATCCCAGAGTCCGCCCACACAGGCAAGCCCTGCAGAGACCTTCTGTTCCTCAGCACAGGACACTCAAGACTGTGTCCAAACACACTGCACACACACACTGCACACACACACTGCACACATGGCCACAAAACAATAGGTTCATTCCTGTACAGAACATGTAATAGAGTAACGCCGCTAACTGATTTCATCATCAGCAATGATTATTTCTTATATTTTAATGTATGACGAGAAACAGAAAATAGAAGTATCCTTTCCTTGGTGCTACTGTCCATGCTATGGGTTTATCCTGCACACAGTCCACTGTCGAAATGTGTTCTGTGAATTGGTGATAAAATTAGCGATTAGTTTTGTATATAGTGTATGTGTGTTAATAATTTTCTTTTATCACCATAACATTCTCTTGAAGGACAAATTTGAATGACACTTGCCTGACGGTCAGATCTGGAGGACAAGAACTGTTCCCATGTGAAAACCATGAATAAAAAGAGGAGTATCAGGGTACATCCTGCCATACAGCAGGATGTTACAGCAATAGGCTCGGTGTCACCATCTGATATTTAGCAATAGATGGACAATGATTACCTGGTTTATTTTACTTTATGACACAAACTACTCCATACAACATACATCTTTTTATGCAAATCTAGTTCAAACATGCACCAAAATGGGGACAAAGGAACTTGTGGATGCTATTACAGACATTGACACAAGCTAAAACAGTTGGTCTTGTGTGTTTTATGGAGCCACAGAGAGAGCAGTGCATATGGATGATTCCCATTACGGCCCATCTCTCTATACTGCGGCGCAGTAATGTCTGTGAAACCACATGTCACTGTGGAAGGGAACGTGTCTATGGTCCAGAGGCCAGGCCTGAAGCCAAACCAGACCTCAGCAGTCCAACTACATTACACTGCATCGGAAATCACCAAATTGTATTTGCTAATGTTAACACCTCTTTTTGAGCTACGTCATGAGGTCAGCTGTGAGAACATTCAAGGTTATTACTTAGAATTTAGTTTTCAAAAAGGACACAAGACACTGAATTGATGGAAAAACTGTATTATGGATATCAATTTATACACCTTGGTAACTCTTTTAAATAATCTATTTTTTAAGCCACTGTGTAACAAATGCTCCGTTTGTAAACTCATGTTTGGACGGTTTCTTGGTCAATCTTTTATAGTCTTTTAAGTCTTTTAAGTAATATTCAACATTTCTCACAAGATTTTGAGTGGAATTTTAATTACTGAATCAGCGCGTCATTGAACGTTGGAATGATATATTCTATTTGATACCCATTATTTGCATTATCATCATTGAAAAATCTATTTCCTGGCTCAAGCATGCCAAACGATTGCATCATCCAGCACGTGTCATCTGCACGCCAGTCACTCATCTGCCTGACCTTTGACCTGTTTGATACAACTGATTCTTGGGCTCCCCGCTGAATATTTCTTCTCCACTTGATTTTTGAAGTACTTCATGTTTTCTTCCCATACAAGCAGCTTGGCAAAGTCCAGGTTTACCGTGTTACTATTGACTGTGGACTTTGGAAGCTGCAGCGATGAAGGCCCGCTGTGCACTCGCACATAAAAAGTCACACTTGAATCACAAGCTGGTATGGCTGTAGGCTATTGCAGGGCTTTAAAACGATGCCGAGAAAATGCAGGAGGAAATGACAGGCTGTGTCTTACATCTGCTACTCAAATCAGACTTTAACTTTTCTAATCACCAGTAAGAGATGTGCTCCAGTTTCATTTTTAAGTGTCTATATTACGGTGTTGTGCTTAAAAGTTATACAAATTTAAACCATTTTTCATTTTTATGAAAATGTTTGGAAACGGTTCAAGACAAAAGCCTTTTTTAATATCTTTATCTGACTTAATAGAACATTTACTTGACATTTATCTGTATGAGATAATCTAAAGATATCTAGAGCACTGGTTCCCAAAGTGGGGTTCGGGGCCCCCTGGTGGTCCTCAGAGGCACTGCAGGGGGCCTCCAAAGGTTGTCCACAAATCAATCACATCAAAATGAATTGATTTTATACTAAAATTCCCAAAACTTTCCCAAAACGTAGTTTGGGAATGGCTGATCTAGAGTATTTTGGACATGATAAGATTATAGGAAAATCAATAAAAATAGACATCATTTGTATTTGATTCAATACAAGGGCTCTGAATGTTTATAATGTGAACGGTACATTAAGAGCTTTGCACAGTATCAGAATCTGGTGTCAACTTAACATGTTGTGGGTATCAACCCTGGGTGGGCCTTCCCTGCTTCTCCACCTTCTGCATTTGTGGGCTCTGTGGAAAGTTCAGTGTGCATTTGGCACTAAATAGACCCCAGATGCAAGGCTTGGCACAGTCGAAAGTTCTAAAAGTTTATTTTAGTCTTCTCCAAAGATAGACTGTATTGATCCTAATGATCCATAGGAGACCTATGATTGCTTATCTATTACTTATACTTTGGGAAGAGTGATTGGATTCAAACAATCAATGTGTTCAACCTTTGTAAGCTTCTAAACCACAGCTTCATTATGAAGTCTAGACCAGAGCTCCAGTCCTCTGCTGCAGGCTCCTTCCTCATTCTGAGCTCACCTCACTGGCCACACCACTTACACCCAGTTAGCCTCCAACATAAACAAACATAGTGAATAAAAATCGCTACACTCCAGTTGTGCTTATAGGATATTATAGGCAGGAATCTAGCAGCCACAGGCCCATAGTACTTATCTAGAGATCAGGGCTCAGGCAGAGATGTTATTAGAGGTCCCTCCCAGACGTGAAGTCACTCTGCACAGAAGAAGTGTCTTTACGATCGTGACGTCAACGCCTTTCATTCACCGCAGAGACATAAATTCATATGAGCCCATCTTGGTAGTGAGAGTACTTGTTTTCTTTTTGTCTTGCTAAAATCTAAACATAAAAGTAAAAACAGAAGTAAAAGTAGTTTTTCCTAATAGAATAAGCAATCAATACAACTCAGAGCCAAGTAGATATATATATATACTGTAGTAGCAATACCACATTTTACACACTGCTGCGTAAAATACTGTTCTCCTACAGAAGTGAGCTGCTCAACTCGAGACAGAAAATCTGAGCTGGATAATTATGGGTTGTGTGTGTATAAATTTGTGTGAGTGTGTGTGGTGAAAAAGAAACACAAAGTTGTAATTTTTACAGCAAATTCCAGCTTGATAACCAAAAGCAGCTGCCTTTGCCCTTTAAACATATACACACACATATTCTGAATAGAGCCGATCAGTTGCCTGTGAAATGTGGCATACTTAGCTCTGCGTGTAATTGCTTAAAGTTAAACTATAATGACACAGCAATGTTAATAAATCTGCTATTAGAAAGTCATTACAGCTCACCCCTGATTAACAACCAGTTTATATTGTATATCTTCATAGTTGTTATGGAAGTACGGCCACTCCCAAATGTGAGTTATCTAAATGAGTTAGCCGACAACGCAGCACAGTTATCAGCGAGAGGTTACAGAACATTATGAGTAAACTCGATGCAAAGGGAGGATAGCCCGGGTGGGGAGACTCCCGTGTCACTTTATCAGCATTATGTTTCAGCCTTGTGCACTTCAACCTCCAACGCGCACAGACAGCTGACATCCCCACTGAGCTGCCTCTCTGACCCCGCGGCCCCAGGCAACCTCTGCTTATGTCACTGCTTAAAATGACAAGTCCACACCAGGACGACTGTAGCCAATGTACACTTTGGTGGTACAACTAAGGTAACAGGGCAAGTGCTATGCTTTACACTGGCACCACGTGGACCATGAGATGTTTTTGCACCACGGAAATCTGTTTCAGTATTAGCTCCTCTGCTGAAACGCTGTCGAATAGGTAAGAACTGGGCTGATGGGCCGCTTTTAGAGGGACCATTTTAGCACTGGAGAAAGTACATTCCAGGAAAACCAGTGAGGAAGAGAAGAAGAAGAAGAAGACCAGTCTGCTTAAAATAATATGATGCCACTTTTAGTGCTGTCCACATGAATTCATATTAGTTATTTCTGGAGTCGCTCCAAGCCACTAGGGGGTGATATCTCAGTAATGTCAACACCCGGCCACCATGTTGATCAAAAAGAAGTGCTACTCTCATGAGAATTGGTGCGAAAACGCCAATAGTTGGATGTTTATACTGCATGTTACTTCGCTCTTCAGTATCTCATGCAATCTTTCTGACCATCATCGAAGCATGCAATCGCACAACACGGTGTACAATGCGGACTGTAGAACCACTGCTGCTCTGTGGGTGGAATGGGACGATAGCTCTATACTTTCAACATGTTATGTATGTCGCATGTTATCACCTCACACATGCCAGGCTTTTCAAGAATTTCATTTTCAAGAAATAGGGAGAATTTCTATGCACCCTTATATTGAGGCAATGAAAAGAACCATTTCTCTCTACCTACAGATCAATGGGCTCCCATTCAATTAGAAAGTCTGAAACCATTAGCACCCAGCTAATGACTCCGTTCTGGGGAGCTGGGGAGCGCTGGCCTCGGGGTAGAGCTGGGTGATGGGTGGGGGCCAGAACACATCCAGGCTGGGTGGGGGATTTCTTTAACTGCATTCATTATGACTGCATTACACTTCTTTAGTGTCTTATCAGCCAAGTGGTACGCGTTCCCCATAGAGCAGACCACAGTGGGCTAATAGCCACCACTTACATGGCAAAAGCTGAAGTCACCATACACCAATTACAACTTTTGCCCTTGACTTTTGGCTTATCAAGTTAGCATTTAATCATTTTGAAACTAATTTAAAAATATTTGGAGCAAAAAAGTTTTTTGAAGAACCACAGTAAGAAAGTGTGGTTAATGCTCTTGTCTCACAGCAAGAAGGTCTTGGGATCAATTCTGGACCGTGTTGTTCTTTGCGGAGGGTAGATGTTCTCCACATGTTTGGGTGAGATTCCCATTTTGCCCAAGCAGCATTGAAGGATGGGTGAAATGCACAGGACACATTACCCCAGGGCCACAACAAAGCACAACTTAAAACCCCTTAATCTTCTCTACATCTGACCCTTGTTGAAAAACCTGAGCCGACTTGTCAGGAACCCTTCTCCACATCTTGCTCAAAAGAAAATGCAAGTTGGTGGCAACTTGAAGAGTCACTGAGTTGAGTCATATTCCAATTTAGCAGTATATGTGATATTCTGGTATTTAGTAGTGATATCAGTGGTAATACAATAGCACCTTCTTTAGAATTAGCTGTCCTGTAACTTACATTATACTCCAATACCTGTATAGTTTACATGTTATTTAGATCTGGAATAGTTTTATTTGGTCTTTGGTTATAATTTAGTTAGTATAGTCCAATGTTATGTACAGTGTGTAGTCATGGCTCTGATTTCTTCTTTAGTTTAGTTGATTCCTGCTTCTTGTTCTATTCCTGGTCTTAACTTTGTTGTTTTAAGTGTAGAGCTTGTTCATATAATCCCCCAGTATTTCTACTGTCACTCTTCTGTCCTAGCCAAACAGAACAATAATTAAGCACTAAATTGTCACTAACCAAGCCAGAAACAACAATGGCTCTAATGTAATATAATAAGTTTGACAGGCACAGCAAGGCACAACACGTGGAACAAAGAACAAAAGAAAGAAGCAAGGCAGCAATTAGCAGAAAGTCGGCACGTCGCCAGGTAAATGGAGAACATGAGTGTCTATGGGCCAGTTTACAGGTAGGACCCATGTGGCTCACTGCGAGTATAGGACGCCATGCTCCTAGTCCATATCCTGTGTCTTAATAACGCGTGCTGAGGCCTCCGGGGAATGGGGCTTTTAATGGGAGGCGGTCTGCCACTGGTAAACACATGCTGGAAAGCTGCTGGCAAGGAATTAGGTCATTTGTGATAAGAGCCAAAGCTCCTTGGAATCATTTTTTGGCTGTGTGCTAGGTACAAAATCTCTTGTGCGACACTGTTGTTTAGCTCGTTTTGGTTAAAGATTATTACAGAGATACTGAAGTAATGCAGGTATTTCAATCAGGAGAGCCGTAGGCAAATGAGAATAATGTCAAGCATTAGTAGCTAGTTGTTAGATAGTAAAGTAAGTAAGTCTGTGCGAGACTCTTGCATTTCTTCATAAACTAAGGTCCCAGGGTCAATTACCGGGGCGGACAGGGCCTTTTTGAATGGAGTTTTAAAGTTGTCAAAAGTAGAGGACTAAGTTCCCTAAGGGGACAAAAGAGTAAATCTAAACTCAGAGCTGGCTCTTTGCAAAATTGGGCTTTAAGCTATGCTAGATAAGATAAGACTTTAATGATCTATCTGATGCAATCAAAGAAGAACAAGATAAAAGTGCAAACAGATAATGCTAATGGAAAGGCTTCTTCTTGAATTAAAAAAGAAAAGAAAAATGTTTAATATAATATATATATACAGTATATACTGTATATATATAGTAAATCAACACTGCATTGCATTGAAAATATATTATACATACAGTATTTACAGTCACAGTGGGGCTGAATGTGACACTGCATGCCGGTGTTTGATTCAACCCATTGCCCCCTAATTTCAGACTTTCACCTCAGTGTTCTAGAAGCATCAGGGGAGGGGTAGAGGTGGTCACTCCCTCCCGTAATAATGCCCAATGCAACACCCTTGGTCGCCTATAGGCTATGCCAAGCTCCCATCAACCCCAGAAATCTTTCTGCTTGGCACATCTGACAATTTAAGGATGGGTCAAAGGCAGGGAGGAAATTTCACTATGGGTAAAGTATGGTCCACAAATTCAACAACAAACAAATGTATGAATTGAAATTATTTTTACAGGTTTGTGGATATACTAAAGATAAAATAATCTTCCTTTAATCGTGTACATGATCTGTTTTCACTTTAGTTTGAAAGCCCATATGCTTGCCTTGAATGGTCCACGCTAACGTTGATCAAATACAAGCCACAACACAAATGTTTTGCATAAAGCTACTCGCCCCGTGTCCCGTGCTGCGGATTTGGTTGTTGCGTCCAGCGAAAGCCATCAAGCATATAATAATATTAGATTTCACATAATCATTTGTACGCTGCGAATGAGCCATGACACAAGCCGCATGAGGTAAGCAGTTGGCCCGATGCGGAGGTATAGCCGAGGTTAAACGAAAACGCAGTCCTATGTGTCATTACGCTGCAAAAACATTTGTCATGATTTTGGTCACTGCAGGGAAGATCAAGTGTTAACATAATCGCTTCTGCAGGCCTTCAAAAAGCCCGTCATTATTAAAAGTGGAGTGCGTGATGATGAGAAGAGAGGAGGATCTGTCATTGTTGAAATTGCCATGTGGTCAACCAAAGGCGCTTCCGGTTCAATTACTCTGGTCTGGCTAACTTTATCCACACAAACTTAGGAAAAAGTTACCAGGCCTTTTCCAATTTTGCTTCGAGTGTGCCAGAGGGGGGGGTTCATGGAGGGCACGAGGAAGGAGAAAAAGGGGCTAGGTGTGAAGGGTTGAGGGAGCACGGAGAGGGAGAGCACGCTTCTCTCCCCAAGAAGTTGGACAGTGGGAGGAATTTTTTCTGTGGTTTATTCTATGAGAGCTGCTCCATCTGTACAAACCAGAGTGTGCCAGAATGTCAACTCCCACCGTCCAGAGAGGAGCTGCGAAACTTAACCCCCTCATTACCAACAAATAACTACTGTAAACGCAAGAGTTACAGCGATATTGAGGAGGAGGAGAGAGAAAGGGTGGCGGTGTTGAAAGAGGTGGCGCGTTGGAGCACTTAAAAGAATAGTTTTGGTCCGTTCTGCTCAGCGGCTCTAATGACAGTGCAGTGGAGACAGAGGTTATGTAAGTGTGAGCTGCAATCACACTCCACGCCAGTTAGACGTGACTCAGCTGGCCCAGCGCCGGCTACAGTCTGTGTATGTGTCCACAAACGAGGGACTGGGCAAGGAGGTTTTAGAGCAGCACGCTTTGCGACGGTGAAATTGTCAACTTGATCCATGTTATTATCTTTGTGTTTTTCAAAAGTTTGGGTTGAATGGATTTTTTGTTGTATTTGTACTACTTTTCAATGTAAAAAGGAAAAAGGGTGTGTATATAACTAATTCAACATCACACGTTAAAAGAAAAACCCTCCAATCATAACTACTAATGTGACCACTGAATTATACTTGATACCTAGATTGAACCTAGGTAAGATTGAGGTGTGCTTTTACCTAAGAATTCAATATTTATTTCAGGCGAAAGAAGGAGAATAACGTAGAAAATCTTTAGGTAGATTTCTCCATCTCTGCCCCCTAACTTTCCCAGCAGGCCCCATGGCACAGCTCTGACATTTTTCCACATGATACAAGTTTTCTCTAACATCCACTTTGAGCTCTACAGCGCCCCCTTTTGTTCTCCCAGGAGCTTTCAACGCTCGGTGTCTCTTTAAAACTGTGGCTCTTCTTTTGCCAAGGGGGCAGGGTTGTGCTTCGTGAGTCACTGGGCTGTCCCTGGCACAGACACACACACACGTACAAAAGCATACACACACACACACACGCACACACTGCAGCTCCAGCTCCGTGTTTATGAGAGTTGCTGGCCCTCTGCCCGGTCCTCAGAGCTCTACAGCCCCAGAACTGGATCACTTAACCCTTCAGGGGCTCACACTGCTCCAGTTTAAAGTCCGACACAAGCGTTGGCTCAAGACTGCAAAGACCAACTTGTTGTGTTTGTATTACGGCACATAATATTGTAAAAAAAAATCAAAGACAAACGGCCATAAAATTCAGCACTAGTTAGCTGCTTTTTAAACAGGCTGTTGCTTTAAGGATTTGGCACGAAGAAGTTTAACTCTTTAGGGGGACTGGATTAGGCGCACAATACTTTAGGTCGCTAAAACACAGATTTACGAAGTGAAAGTCAAATATTTCTATATTTATACAAACTACTACACTTGAATAGTCTCTGAGCAGCCTCAAACACAACCATTTCTAATTGTAAAGCTAAAACAGAGATTTTGAGAATTACTTGAAGTACTAGAATGAGTAAAGTAAATATTTACAGGGTGTACCCCACTAAGGGCTCGAAATATAGGCTACTGTACAGTTTATTCTACCACAAAGTAGATGAATAAATTAATAAATAAATAAAAAAAATCTCTCTAGGGAACTGCATTGTGTGGACAGAATCCAGCTGTGTATGGACATGACATATATTTTAGGCATTCTTTCTGTGTGTACTGTTAGTTCATGCGCACAAGCCCTGCCTGATTGTGAGCAAGTTCTCCACAGATTTGATTATACAACTCTCTTGTGCGCAGTGTAACGCACAGACAGAGCATGTCTTGTGCACATTTCCTCACGCGGCGTAAGAGATGGTCAATATTTGAGCTGTGATGTCAGCGTGTGCGCCACCAGCACGCTTCCAGATGCTGAACAAACAACACAAACTAAGCGTGTGTACAGAGACACACATGAGGCATCAGAATAAAGTCCTCCTGTGAAAGTGCAGATAGTAGTCCGAAGCACTCTTGAAGTAACAGTCCCTGAAGAGTTTGAACAAAAAGTATTCAAAACAATGACAGACACTGCAACTAAAACTCTCTCAACACAAGACAACTTATTGAACTTATCGACTTTGTTGTAAAAGGCTCCTGTTTAGTCAAATTATTTCTGAAACCTTGTATTGTCTCTGCCCCAACTTGTTTAACATGTGTTTCTTGGGGTCATACAGAGCACCGCGCACAGATCTTTTGCATGTAATGCATATGACGCTGGTGACATGGACAGAGAAAGGATGTAAGGGCCGCTAAGAGCCGCACTAAAGTGTGTAAAGTGTGATGGGCGCGTTGACAGATGCACTGACCTTATCTGCAGCAGTGGCTGAACGCAGCTCTGAACGATGGGGCACCTCCTCGTGCCGGTATTCCCTCTGAGATAGATCCCCACGGTGCAATAGCTGCCGCTATAAGCATGTCAGCTGGGAGCCAAGGCCATTGCCCTCTAGCCTGTACCAGAGGGTAACCTTTGGAATCATCCCCCGAGGGTCCTGACTAATAATAGTATATAGTTATAATGCTATGGAAATGATAGGCCAGCACAGAATTAAACCGCAGTCAAATGTACAGTTAAGTCCAAAATTATTCATTATTCATACCCTCGCCCTGGACAATGAACCAAAACTTAAGTGGTAAAGGAAGGCTTGTAATATGACTAAACTAAGGAGTATGTATGGTCAATTACAATGTTTGGGCATCTGCCATAACACTGTATTGCAATTATCTGTTTAATTTAGTCATTTCTAACAATCTAGTAACAAAAAAGAATTTAAAAATTGGTACAGTTAATAATAATAAGTTTTATAGTAAGGAGTAGGTATTAGGGAGGAGCATAGTCTGGGCTTTTCAAATGTTTTCACTAAGATCGTTGGCAGCACCTGAACACACAGCGGCCAAGTCCGAGCAGCATACATGTACACACAGTTTAAATATGGCTGCTGAGAAGTGCTCTGTGTTAATGACTCTCCCAGGCGCACTGCAGAAGACGTTAAAACTGGGGCCATGATTTACAGCAGGGGGATGCAAGCCGGGACATGACCCAAAGATCCAACTCTGAGGCATGGGCCGCCATATTCTGCGCGAGAGATTTAGCCGCTGGAAAAGTAACTCACAGCAGGCGCAGCCAAAGTAGGTATTTTATCTGAAGATGCGTGTAATTAGGCAGTCAAAACACACGCAAAAAGTGAAAACTGTGGCTGTGTACTGAGTTGTTTCAGCATTTGGGACCTTTTCCCTGTCAACTCAAGAGGCTTTGTCAGCAACTAATGATCTTTTAACAGCAGGCTGGACTTAAACTGTTCTTGCGGCTCAGTAGTTGCAGACAAACCTCTTGATATGAGAGAATCGGCATGTGAATCGTTTTTTTTTTTACAGTGGAAAACTCCTGTACTCTTGAAAACACAAAGACACAATGGCATTTGCAGAAGCAGAAATAGCTCTATGCACAGAAATATTGATGCTTACAACTCTCTCAATAAGAAAGTGTTGTTAAAAATAACCATTTAATAACTCAATTAAGCCCTCATTATCGGATAACACATTTACATGTGCAGTGTAGCTTTATTGCCATCTCTGTGTTATTGTCTGGAATCAAATACTAATAAATACATTCCAGTTCTCTTTATACGGCCCATTGAGTTGCATTACAGTCACACATCAATCATATCCCAGTCACTCTGCACCCATTAAACTGTAACAATGTTTGTGCTTGTACAGCTTGGCTCGGAGTGAAAACAAAAACATAGGTCCTCATTTGCCCGCCACAATCTCATTACGGACATGCAAACAAGACATTTTAATCTGACAATTACCCCAGAAAGGAGAAGGAAGAGATCTGTGAGGCCATCCATCACAAGTCTGTGGCCGGCGATGGATGCAAAAGAACGTCACCACAGCGTCGCTTCAGACAACCCTGCGGTCAAGGGGAGGAAAGTGAAACAAAGAGCATGCAGACCAGCAGAGGTAGGAAGTAAACAGAGTAAAGGGACTTTTATTTAAAACAACAAAGTAAACCAAATGAATCCAGCTATAAAGAAGTGCACAAGTTCCTTTTCTGGATAAAAGGGAGGTTTAGAAAGGTCATGAAAAAATATGCAGCTGTGGAGACAAACGGCAAGAAATAGTGGAGTAAATGCAATTAGCTTGTTGCACGATGTGGCTATGCTAGTTCCGCTAATGTGAACTTGTTAGGGCTAGTACTTCCTGTCTGTATTCTAGGGCTGAAACAACTAATCGATTAATCGTCAACTAATCGATTTTTGAAATATTTGTCAACTATTTTAGTAATCGATTAATCGTTTCTGGGATATACAGACTCAGACAGAGTAAGAATTACATCAAAATGTTGTATTTTTTGTGAAAAATCTATGTTGACTCTGAAGGCATTGGTTCTAGAAGTTTTTTTGCAAATATTTTTGCTCTGATTGTTCCAAATCTTGGATCATAATCTAATCCGAGCAGAAAGAGGACTCTCTCGCTCTCACTTTTACAATCCCAAAGTGAATTTTAGAGGTTCTTAGCTTTCAAATGAGGAATGACATGTGGAACTTGTACAAAGAGCATCCTAAAAACATTAGCTTTAACTTTACTCCATCAAGACGTCCTCAAACGGTGTCACTTTAGCTTCATGTGCAAAAAGCTTTTAACAATGACACTTTCCATTCACCTTTTTGCACCAACCGATTAATCGATTAA
>OMNZ01029801.1:0-15809 GCA_900303255.1 Lesueurigobius sanzi
TAGATTATGATCCAAGATTTGGAACAATCAAAGCAAAAAATATTTGCAAAAAAAACTTCTAGAACCAATGCCTTCAGAGTCAACATAGTTTTTTCACAAAAAATACAAAATTTTGATGTAATTCTTACTCTGTCGGAGTCTGTATATCCCAGAAACGATTAATCGATTACTAAAATAGTTGACAACTATTTCAATAATCGACTAGTTGACGATTAATCGATTAGTTGTTTCAGCCCTAATCTCAGTATTTACAATTTTCAAGATTTGGGCCAGTTGGAAACAAATAAATGACCTAATCTTTATAGATCCTTTCGCTGCTTACATCATCAGTGGCATCAACTGGAGGCAGGAAGTGAGCAAGAGAAATAAGATTAAACGAAAACTAGTGATTATAAGTGTAAAACTACAACTAAAAAATGTTGTCCTGCTGTGGCTTAAGATGCAAGAACAAGAGGAACGACATTTGAGACGATAAAATAAGGTTTTATCTGATATTTCCAAAAACAGTTAGAATTTGTTTATCGTTAGTATGACAACAGCTATAGGGATCTATGTTCCCGCCTCCAGCGAAGCCCCAAATGTTTACAAACAATGAAAGGGTCTATAAGGAGTGTAATTATTTCACTGACTCAACTTTTCTGCATAGAACCGTGTTAGAAATTGCAATTTCAGAAATGCATTCTCCCTCACATTGTGGCGGCAACATCTCCTCGAGAGACTCCAAACTTTCCCCTCTCCAGTCTTGTACTTAACAATATTTTGAAGGTTTGTTTAAAGAGATTTTTCAATATATAATTCCAAGCCTTATTTATAGAGGCAAAATTGGTATATACAGTATGTATACATTTTTAACAGATTTATTCACTAATAACTAGTTTATTCAAAAACTAGAGAAAGGTATCCAAAATCCCCTCTGAGCAAATCTTTCTAACTAATATATGAACATACTAAAACTGTAAATTTACACCTGTCTCTATCTAATATTGAGATTTTGTTGCAATTATTAGGCAATTTTGGCCATTTTTATGCATACAATTCCTTAATTCTTATATAAAAACACAAAATGGACAGAATTGTATCTCATATTCATCAGTAATATACAGCAAAAGCACATTTTGCCCTTCGCCTGCAGGGTCTCCCCTTAGTACTTGTTGAAGTGGTATGAAGACACAAGGAAGAACATGAAGTAGATAAAGTAATAGTAGAAGAAGTCAGTGGTGAAGTGGTAAACACAAACAAATTACATGGCACAGTTACTACGTACAATATTTCATACAATAAGCATTTTGTTCTTTGCATCGATGAGTTACAAATAAGTCAAATGAATGAGCGAGTGGATTGATTTGTAAGTTTTAAAGGTTTCATCTGTGACAGCTGGACATTTGGGTCATATATAGCATTTCTAGGATCTCTTTTGGGTTGTCTTGCCTGTTGTCTTGCCATTACGCATCACAAACCGAACTGAGAGGCAAAACAGCGTCGGTGGAGTCCTTAAAGCTGTTTACGCACATGTCACTGTACACACACATCAAAGTTCCTCGCGTACGGGCCTCCTGTCACTACATGTAACATTATGACCACCGACGTGTTGAAGCAAGCCTCTCCTCTTGGAGAAATCTCCCCGCAGCTCCGCACACTCCGATACCACTCACGCCCTACTAACCATGTAATATCATTCGGCTACTTGTCACGCGCCGATAAAAATAACTTCCCGTCCGTCCGCACGCTGGGAGAACATAATCCTTAGAGATCGTTTGATGCGACTTAAGTGAAAACCATCATCGCTACCAGAGGGCCATTTGCATTTCTTACACCTGTCCAAACTGTCTACCTATCATTTCCAAAACCCTGAGCTATGTAAATATCAAACCGACGACTAGCCCCGAGACTATTTTAGATGAAGCGTGCGTCGGAGAATGAGCTATCGGAGCGGTACTGACAATCCCGGTGATAAACAGGCCTTTGTTATGCAAATGGTGTGACGCCTCGCATGACAGTGATTGGCCGAAAGCATCCGCGAGGGCTCTTCAGCGTCCAATGGCTTTTGTTATCAGACGCTGGCAGCTGCAGGAGCCATAAAGGAGCAAAGGAGAGGCGCTGGGCCCTCAAAGCGATTTTATATGGTGCTCGTTTTTGCCGGGCCAAGTGGAAGGGGAGGGATGCGGTTTGTGCGCAAGATAACCCGCCACAGAATTTCCTGAAACGGTTGCAACAGTCGTCATTAGTACCTGGTTCAGCGCGGCATCATGGCTTTTACTGTTGTTTTTGGCGCGATAATGGCTTCAGCAGGGTTTAATATGGCAGATAATATGTCATACATTTAGAGATTGGGCAATAGCGCTTTGCTAAATAAAGGCTAGTTTTTCATCAAATGTCATCTGGTAAATCTCTGTGGGGACTTGGGGGTTATCGCTGGATCATTGTACTATTACTACAAAGCGCCTGGTAAATGTATTTTGTATTACTGTACCAGCTGTTGTGCCATTCAAAGCTCTTGTGCAGTGCCCCATGCAGAGGCTTGTAGCGCTCAGTAACATGTACTCAAGTGCCTCAGTAACTTTTTGAGGAGTATTTTCTTTCTTTTTTGTCTAATTTCAAGGTGCATTCTTTAGAAACACGAGTGATTTATTTTGGTGACTACTTTAAACTTTGACACATGTTTTTAGTGGTAGGGGAAACCGGTGCAGCCGGAGCAGACACAGGTAGAACATGTAAACTCAACACAGAAAGGCCTGGCCCGGGATCAAACCTGGAACCTTCTAGCTGTGAATCACAAGCGCTAACCGCTGTGCTACCGTTCGGCTGGTAATATAGTATAATATAGTAAACATCATTGCTACTCTACCCACCTCTTGCCCCGTGACATAAAATCATGATTTGTTATTTGTTATTTTTGGTTTATTCCAGCACTGTGCTTGATCCAAATTAATATGGAATGGAGTATGGAGTATTTTCAGTCAGTTTGATTGAGAGCAAACCCAAAATGATCCTGTAATGCCGTACAATCATTTTTCACCATTATTATTATTATTACAGGAGGTATTTCTGTTCTGATCAAGTGCAGTGGTCGAAAGTAGACTACTCAAGTTTTATGATGGCAATAGCAGGATAGAGAGACATAATATTTGGCTACAGTAGTTAGATAGTTGCTAGTGATAGTCGTCAGAATATGTGTAAACTACTTCTCATGTGTTGGGTTATTCTATTGTTTTTCATGGTTTTGAGAATGTGTATCATGTCACAATAATCAAAGCCACATTTTATAATTGTTGGGAACTAGAAATGTTGATTTATTTCCACAGGTAAACAAACAAAAGAATTCTAGATAAAATAATTACCGTTGGGAGCAATTGCTGTTATTGTTTTCTTCCTCAATTTTTGGGAGATGTTTTGGGGAATGGTAGGCAACAGCTGATGCATTCAGACATGTAGAACTGGTTATGTAAATGAGAGAGAAGCAATGCTCTGTTTGTGAACAATGTTTCTGCCTATCATAGAACTATTATTTACTATTATTATTTATTTAAAATATTCATGTTGCCTACCGAAGCCCCGGACGTGACGACATCGCGATCGCTAAACTTTTTAACTGTTTACCCAATGAATCTGAGTCGAATCCAGTTTTATAGTATTAATAATAATATTGTTGTGGCTTGGATGACTTTTGACCAGTTCTGATTTCTGAGGCTCATCTTCCATCGTACTTGAATGTCTAAAAGGTAAATAATATCTCGATGTATAACCTTGCCAACAGCGTAGCCACTGTCTAATCTATACCACATGTTCCGGTCAAGTAGATTTCTATGGAAACTTTAAACCCTCTTCCCCACCACGGCGCTACCTGAAATTGCTCCCATTGTGAGTAAAAAGCAATCAATAAAACGGCCAAACGGTGGGCTTCCGTGTAGCTGTATCTCTGACACCTGTGGGGAGAAAATATCTGAAAAGCAATTCGCCGCTATCCATTCGCAGGCCCCAAGAACAATGGCCCGAGGTGGAGGCAGTGAAAGCTCAGGGCGCACTTCCCATGTTGCACCTTGGCCCGGTAATGGTTCCTTGTCTGATCTATTGAGACATGCTGCCGTCTTTGTATGACTAAAAAGTGGAAGGTCGGATTACGTAATGTGTTTCAGTGTTTTCTCAAAATGGTTTTAGAAAGAGCCGACCCTTCAAGTGCCTCATGAAATATTTCACTTTTCAATTACTACCAGGCCTTGGTCAAGAGCAAATGAGGACAATACGAGGACTAAAGTACTGTAGCTACACCAAATTGGACTGAATTATGGCTAATGTCTATCTCTTATTCTGTCATCAGTGTCTATTTAGCTGTGATTTAATGTGTTTGCCCATATAGTGGAAGTGATTAGCTAAAGCCATATTTGATCTAATGCTGGGTTGAATGTAACACATGCTTTACAAAAGAAGAGGAGATGACCTTAAGTAAAAGGACTTGTACAGAGCTTAATCCCTGTCCAGACCAGAGCTGAGCCGTATCGACACATCCTCATCTCTCTGGAGGAACACCATATCCATCAGCAAATGCCACCATTGATCTGCACTGCTTTGAAGTCACGTCGTACAAAGGCGACGGCAAACTACCTCACGCAACAGCGCCCCCGGTGGTGCTTTGCGAATGTCAGACAGTGCCGATCTCTTCCACATTTTTTGAACTACCCAAAAATGGAGCTATAGTTAATCAGTTAAAGGCGATGTTGACGATATCAGATTACACTTGGCACATTGTTGTTAGCATTGTTTTATTTTCACAAAACATCTGGGAAAGACTAGCCTGGCCAGCGAGACTGACTCCATGTATAATGAGATACATTGGAAGACAGTCTGGGAGACACTCTGGTGAGAACGCTACCAGACCAATCACAGCACGGGAGGCAGGAGTTAGCGATGCGTCGTTTTCAGTGTCTACAAATGTTTTAGCACGGCCTCGCCTTTTGTTTTGAATGAGCTGAACTTGTCCTTTAAACTACAACTGGCTGCTCTGAAGGTTTTTCTTTAAAAAAATTACGTTTCCGCCTCTCTTCCTACTGCGTTTACGTAATCTGACCGCTGGCCTCGAATTAGCAATGTTGAAATGGCGCATTGCTAGCTCCCGCCTCCCGTGCTGTGATTGGTCTGGTAGCATTGTGGAAGGAAGACAGACTCTGCACAGCTGTAGAGCTCCCAAATTCTATTTATTCACCACAGGGTAACGTTTCGGGCGTTCATCAGACGTCTGATGAAGGGCTAGCACGCCCGAAACGTTACCCTGTGGTGAATAAATAGAATTTGGGAGCTCTACAGCTGCGCAGAGTCTGTCTTCCTTCCACATTGTTTCTTCGATCTCTTGCACGCTGCTTAACTGGTTCGAGATGTGCGTGTCTACCTAAACCTCCCTGGTCTGGTAGCGTTCTCACCAAAGTTTGAGCGAGTCAACAGCGCAATCCTAGACTGTCTTCCAGTGTATCTCATACATGGAGTCAGGCTGGTGACGCCAGGCTAGGGAAAGACAATATTCAAGGGGGCAAAGTACATGACTATGAATAAATATGTATATGAAAACTGGAAAAATTGGGTCTAAAACTTTTAAAATGATAGTCTGTAAGTCAAGATATACAGTATTACAAATTTAATGATGTGTATAATTTACCAGCATTTTGATTTGACTAACTTAATATGTAAATATATATGTTTAAAGTCCCTCCCTTTCCTGATCTCAGCAACAAATCAGTCAGGATTCATATTGACCAACGAGGCGAACTTTCCTGTGTACTGACCACGCCCCCTGCATTCCCCTAACCTTAACCATACCCCTTTTCCTAACCCTTAACTTAACCATAAACCTAATGTTAACCCCAAACTTAAAACTAACCCTAACTATAAAATTAAAATATAAACTTAAAATGGAGCTAACTAAAAAAAAAGCCCCTAGAGAATGCGCGGAGGTGGGAAAAAAATGATGCTACTGGGACCAAGGAGGGGCTTGTCGGTCCAGGTTGTTTACTTTTACATTTTCTCTCTCTTTATTTTGCTAAATTACTGACTATAATTTTAAGTTACTCACTTCAATGTTCACCAGACCCACATGAAGAAAAATGCACGGTAATCAAAATGAGTGCCAAGCCAAACATGAAGTCACCTCTCGTCAACTCCACTGCCCACGGCATCTTCAGAAGTAAAAATATTACGAATACCATCCTGTGACTAACACCATACTTCTTCTCATATGTGTTCGATCGCCGTAGGAAAATGAACTCTCAGCAGTGATATAATGTCTTGATCTCCAGTATCGTCTGCTCTTTAACATGCCCCAGATGTTGAACGTACGGCTCATGGTTAATATCTGAATACGTGACATCATCACAGCGGCCCAGACGGGACACTCGAGACCGGGGCATCCCTCTGAATCCAGCCTACTGTCTTATTATGTGGTTGTATTAAAAGTCTCCCCTGAAACATTTGTTATTGGCCAGAGATTCAATTTGCTTCAGGCGTGGAAATCCCACTTTTCCGGCGCGCCATACAGACACCGATTATTTGAACTTACAACAAGAAAATGAGAGCAAGGTTGTTTTTTCTTATATTTGCTGCAGAAAAACGGTTCTTACTGTGCTGACTGAGGCGGTTAGCGCGGCTCCTCGATCGCGGCGCAATGAAAGGCTTTTGAGGGGGAAAGTCTCGTCAAAACCATTTATTTTACAACAAAGGCATTGAATGGAGACGCAACACTGAGATTTTTCATTCCCAGTTTGAATAGGAGAAATATTTTTAAGTTTTGAAACATTTTAGATTATAAAAAACAACAACTCGCATAGTAGACAGTCAAGGTTATGTCTTTTTCTGTTCTGGTCTGGTCTAAAAGTCAATAGAATTCTAACATAATGATTACAAAAGATGAAATGCTTGTGCAGAGTGGCAAAGTGGTTATTTAGGAAGTAGTGAATTAAATGAATGAATGTGAAAGTGTATGACGTGGCTAACAGACCACTGCCCAGGGCGCACCCCGCTCAAATCTCTTTTCTGGCAGAGCCTCGATCCTGCCATGACCTTCGAAGGGATTAACAAAAGTTGAGGTACACTGAAGATTACAGCCCGCAGTTCCATGTGTAGGTAGTACAGGTAACAACAAAGTAATTGCACATGAAAGTACAGGGAATTACACATTAAAGTGCAAGATGTAACAAAGGTGTACCCAATAACTAATTTGCAAGTACATCGTGACTAATGTGTAGCCACACGTCAGCGTGGACTGTAAGTGAGAAGTAACTACAAGAAACAACCGGGATCAAGAGTAACTTTGTGGAAAAAGGGGACGCAACCCAATACGTAATGTGCATGTACACCGTAACTAAAGTGCTTACATATATATTTACTTTCTTGTTACCTGTACCTACACTGTGGGAACTGTGGGCTGTAATCTAAAGTGTTACTGAAGTTGAATATATGAAAAAACACTTACTTTGAGAAGGGCCTTGCTGGTGAATCTAATGATGCTTACCTCATGTAGGATGTGATGCGATGCCCTGTCAAATCTGCCCTTTTTTCTGATATATTTGTTTATTTTGGTTGGGACAGTGCATCTTAATGAACACACATGAGACACACGCATGTAAAACACCACTCCGGATTGTAGCCTTGGGCTAATTTCCATCCGTTGTCCCACACTCTCATACATGTTTTTAGTGGTAGGGGAAACCGGAGCACCCAGAGGAAACCTATACAGACACGGGGAGAACATCCACACAGAAAGGCCATGTTCTGGCCCGGGATCGAACCCGAGACCTTCTAGTTGTGAAGCACAAGTGCTAACCACTGTGCTACTGTGCTGTGCAGAGGTTAACTGAAAATTATCCGTCAATGACAGAATATTTTGAGTTCTGACAGAAAATTGTGTAAGCTGTCCTTCATCTTGAAGGATTGAAAATCAAGCCATTGTCGTCCTTTGAGAGTTTTATGCTCAAGTTTTAACACAATGTAGTTTCCAAATTCATGTTCCATGATTCTGCTCAAATTATAATTGGATTTGCATCATTTACCCTGTAATCTGTGTTTTCTTACATACATAGTACTTAATTAATGGTAAATGTTGGTGTGTGTGTATTGTCTCATGTAATGTCTTTGTTCTTTTTTGTCTGTACCTGCCCTGGATTGTCCAAGACAAATTTCTCCATGAGGAGACAAATAAAAATAATCTAATCTAATAATCTAATCTAATCTATCTAATCTAATATAATGAAGGATAAAAACAGCTCATGACAGTTTTTTACAGCCCTGTCCTTCAAAATTATCCCTAGCGAAACCACTGGTGCTGTGAATATTAATTCAACACAAGGTTGTGCAAGTGACCGTTTTCATGTTGGAAAGTCTGTACAGATGACACACATATCTTTATTTTACATAAGTTTCGTTGCTTTAGAACACATGTGGGAAGGGGAACCCTACACAGCGTTGTGCACTGGGCCTCACCAAAGCTACAAACGGCCCTGTCTGGTCTCGGTGACAGTGACTGCTAAAAGCCCCTGTGTTCCTCTCGGTAAATCCCATTGAAACGCTTCCACTAAATGTTGTATTATGGAAGTGAGCTCGAGCTGATGAATTAAATATGACCAAAGACAACTATAGATGCCATGTTATTCCCCGGGCCTGCTTCATTATGCAGCAGCAATAGAGATGTTTATGAGATATTTATGCATTACATAACAGAGGTAAAGAACTACATTAGTGTCATGTAATCAGACTTAGGCCTGCTGTATATCAAGACAGAGAAAACTGATGGACATGCTGGGATGATACTGTGATGGGTTTAATGTGATACCAACAGTGTGACCATTAGTACTGGGCTGCATTCTCTGCTGTAACATCTAGTTATTTGTGCTACAACTTGTATTCTAAAATTACCTTTACTATTTGTACATTTGACCAACTAGCAGGGCCGGCCAAAGAATCCACGGGGCCCTGGGTGGAATTACGTCATGGGGCCCTCGCAACTTCAATTTCATTTTGGATAAATATATATTTCAATAAATGAGACACAGAGTCAATTCTCCACCGTTCAACTGGACTATGTTTGTCAAAGAAAGTAGGCTACACTGCAAAAAGAAATCTAGAAAGTTCTAAAATTTGTAAAATGTTATTTTAGTTTTATTTTTGCAGTGCACTCGTTCGACGACCTTTGAGGGAAACTTTCGCAGCACACAACTTCGGTAGTATGAATTTATGCACTACTGGGGGCCCCTGGTGGCCTCGGGACCCTAAGCAGCTGCATAGCCCGCTTATTAGGCTGGGCCGGCCTTGCCAACTAGCAGCTACATGACAAATGTATACAACTTCTCCTACTAATACTACTAATAATACTTATGCTACTACCACACTTCGACTGCTAATACTTCTGTTAATGCTCTGCTAGTCCTGCAATTTGTAGTACTGGTACTGTTTAGATTATAATTACTTTATAATTACAAAACCCAGGGAGATAGATTGTTTAAAGCGGTGGCGCCCCGTCTCTGGTGTGATCTTTCTCTGTCTTTGTGTCCCCCAGATTCTGTGGACTTAAGGCAACTCAAGACTCTACTGTTTAGACAGGTTTCTGAGCCCATAGTCTCTTTATGGGATTGGTGCTGTGTTGTGAGAAGCTTTGTGTTACATTCTTGTATGAAAAGCGCTTTATAAGCAAAGATAGATTGATTGATTGATTGATTGATTGATTTATCAAGTAACTATTCTTCGTAATATCTTGACTGTCATCTTGTCATCGATGTCAGAAATTTAGAAAAACAACCGAAAACAACAAGGAGGGAGAAAAGTTTGTATTTTTCTGGCTGGAAATACAGACATTATTTTGAGTTTATCTTTTTAGATTATTGTATTATTATTAGGGTTGGGTATCGGTTGGGTTTTCCGATACCGATTCCTTCTCTCTATTTTTTAAACGGTATCAGTGCTTAAACGGTTCTTGAACCGGTACTTAAAAAAACAAAACCGATTCCCAGGGCCACATTGAACACAATAATGGTCATTTATTCAATAAAACACTGTTTCTTTCAGTGTTTTGAGCTGAAGTCACTTTCTTTAGTGCAGTCTCAAGACCCACCAGGCAGACAAATTTGCTTTCTTAAGAAAAATATTTTTTATGTGTTGTTTTCGATACCATACTGGTACCCATCCCTAGTTATTATGTGCAGGAAACTAAACATGTCGAACTTCAAACACTTGAATTTATTACATATATTGAGACAAACCTAGTATTAAAAGTACTTCATAATGCCTACCATACCTCTTCCATATGTCTTGTTTGACCTAGAAAAGGCGTGGAGGCAGGTTATGGAACAAATTGCTCGTCTAAAACAACACTTGGCAGCTGTAAAAAGGAGCAAAACTGTCAATACGTCAAAGTGCATATCTTCCAGTCTGTGGGTTCACGGGAGTTTACACTTCAGGTGAAGCGCAGACCTCCAAAGCAATTAATGTTCACACACAAAGAGTGGGGACAATTGACTGGTTCGTGGTGAGGACAGAAATATGGAATTGTTTGTAAGATCAATGTTGAGGTTGGCCAGTGTCACAACAATTCGTTTTTTTGTCTCTTGTGTGGACTCAATGCAAGAATTATTCTTCTTTGGACATTCAGCTTCAAATGTTTTAAGTTACATAACGTATTTGTGACCTTTACCCTGAGGTTAAGTGCTGAAAATGCTTGCATGGCTTGATGCAAAAACTACAGTCATAGGCAGTCTCCTTGTGTAATGAAATGTAAATACAGTGTTAGCTGGGCTGTGGTGAACTGCACTTCTTACATAAATTGGACATAGATCCTGCCTGAAATTTGTATCCCATGATTATAGCTTTGCTGTTTGGATTTTTTTCTGTGAAGGTATAATTGGTTATGTATTTCAAACATGGTTCACTTAACATTTTACCTCTCCGTGTCCTACATTTGATCCTAAACCACTGATAACATCACCACACATGACATTGGGTACAGTGTGTAAACTATTTTACTATTCTAATTGTTTGTTAGAAATGTCATCATAAGATTGGGTAATTGTTTGATAGACTTGTTTACGGAGAAGTCACAGCAAATGATTTAACAAAGTTACTGTGGGACAGGGCACTGACGTCAGGACGGCTCCAGCTTTTAGATACTGCAGGGGGAGAAATACTATAAAACTATTGTACATCACAATAAAATACTTGCCTAAAAATAGAATTGTCTCAAAGCATTGTGATCAGCTGCTCCCACAACGCAACTCTTTTCTTTGAGGAAAAAAAAGAACTAGATACTGTAGTTCTAAACACAATTTTATAATATTGGGCATTTCTCAGCATGCTCAGGCACAATGACCCCTTCATGCGGCTCTTCACCCTCTTTCATACTATACAAAAGGGAATAAAAATGAAGTCAGAAGTCAAAGAATACTATTAGAGAGGTAACAAGCCCTATTAAGTATGAATAGGCTAAGATGTTTTCCAGCCTTTAGCACCAAGAGAGGAGGGACTTAGAGGTTAACTCCTCCTTCTGGTTTGCTCTTTAGAGGCCCACGAAGGTGTTCAAGTCTTTATTAAGCTGATGACGATCTTTGGACTGAGATCGAAACGTCCTACACTTCAACTACAGAGTACAGATGAAGACTGAAGGATCTCTGCCTACGGAATACTATTAGACCATTCACAAAATATCAAGCAAACACATGAACCCATCGTTTGCTGGGATCTTCTACTCAAAATCTTGGAACGAACAATATTTTAGAACAAACCAATTTTAAAATGAGCAGAAACTCCCCAATAAGTTGCATCTAAAACGCACATAAGGAGAAGGAAACTATACTTGGGAGGAGCCAAACTCATTGTCAGGCCTCTGTGAATTCTAATTGGGACCTAAATCTGGCAAATAATCCTGTAGTGTGTTCCAGGCTGTACAGTTAGTCCCCTATGAGCCCGTGCATTATGGTTTTAATGAGTTTAGTAGCCAACCATGTCCAATATACAGTCTCCAGATCTCATATTATTCATGGGAACTATAATGACCACAGTTAATGGGCATTTAATGTTATAAAGCAGTAAATACAAGCTACTATGAGCACATTGCGTGTCTTTCACACTGTAAAATCCTTCATTTGACTTCATGACAAAGTGCCCTCCACAGAATCCCACTCGCTTCGTGTCCAGTTCACTGCCATGACACCTTATAATATTAACAGAGAGGCCGCTCCAGGCACAGCTCAAACACAAGCTAACCCAGTTTTATTTATTCATCAGCGCTTTGTTTTTCTTGCACGCGTTTGGGGGGGTTTGTGATTCTCCTGCTTGAACTGTCTTAGAAAAAGAAAAGAACATGGCCTTAACATTTGGCACTGCATTACAAAGTACATCGAAGTGGACAGGTGGGCAGTATTCTGTAAGGAAAGAAGTTGTTTCAGGTGTCTTATCTGCATATGCATCAGGCCGAGGGGAGGGCAGGTAGCAGCGGCAGATGGCGCAGTCACCGAGAGTGGTTGTGTAATGATAGATGGCCACCTGCGCCTGTTCGCTTTGACAAACGGTGATTTTGGCTGTCACTTGCTTTAACAGTGGGCAAATTGAGTGAAAGCTTCTTTTTGTATTCGCGTGTGACGGCGGAGCAGATGCACTGGCTGTGGGGAAATGCATGTATAGGCTCAAACAGATCCCAAGTTTATTTAGGATACTGTCAGTCACAGATCTTTTCCACAAAAGAAATCACCTTTAAAGGAAAATCTGTTTTTTTAGCTTTAAATTGGGCTGAGCCATTAATCAAATTTTAATCGAGTCTTGATATTTAAAAAAAAAAGTAAATTGACATCGAGTGGTGAGCTTTAATCGTCGAGCTAACGAGCCAATCCACCCGCAGACAAAAAAGCATACTGCTCACAATTACAAATCTAGTCCAATAGATGGCGGCAAAAGCTCAGTTGTTTCCAGTTAACCTTCATGGTTGATTCCATAGCGTCCGCAAAATCAATACAACTTCGTAAGTAGCTAACTGCTGATTTAAAATGATCTACAGTTTCCCCCAAATATTGGAGCACTAAGGAACATGAGCATTTCTTTAAGATTTCTACTCCAATGGAAAAGGTAGGCCAGAGATGCTTTTCTAACAATTGTTGTTAGTAAACTTAATCAGTGAAAGCAAGCGCTAGCTAACACTTGCTGTTGTAATCGCCCAGCCCTAGCTTTTAACTATGTTCTAATGTTGTTCCCTCGTCAAAAACATGCCTGGAATAGTACTTCACTTCATTCACAGTTTTGAATTAATCCTGTTTGTGTTGGTCCTTTCATGTTGACTTCCTCTACAGTTCTGCAGCGCTTTGTTTTCTAATTCCTGGTGCAATTGCAATTGTTCATTCCCCCAAACTGTCCTCCGCACTTTTAAAGCCAATAATCCAACATCGCATCAGCTCTGAGCCGCTCTGTGCTCAAAGCATGGACGCAGCAACTCCGTCGTGCTACTAACCGCTTGGTTAAATCAAAAGAAAAGTTTATTTTGACCACTCTATGATGCCCACTCTTGGATGTAGGTGGTGATCCAGGCCAAACCTTCATCAGCCCTGGCGCTAGTATTTAAGAACATTGTGTATTCCTCACACGGGCATTATTTCAATTTATAAAATCTAAAATATCAATGCGCAGAATTCTGTTAAGCCTGTTTTTAAGGTTTATATGCCTGATATGTCTACTTTGAAGCTCCCATGCTTTAATCAGGCTTTATACTTAATACCTATTAGTCTTTGTATTTATTGTTGTACAACATACATTAATGCATTGTGTTTAAAAGGTGTGGTGCTATTGTATTCTAAACGATGGCCAGTGCAAAAGCAAAACATAATTAAACAGATATGTCCTGGCAAACATGGCCCCCTTCACCAGTCGTCCATTCTATATTCTAATGTTGTTTACATCGGCTTACCCAACTGTTAACAAGAAATCAGAAATCCAACAGTCGTTTCAATCTGTTGGAAAATGTTAGTGTTCCCGAATAAATATCTGCCGAAGCCCAAAACATGCCCAGACATCCTGCAAAAATGTATGACAAACGTGCCAACCATTCGGCAGACACAAAGCTGGCAGTGGCATCGGCTTTACTGCCTCGACTATCATTACGCAGAATGCAAAGAATGCTTCCTGATTTAAAGCGGTTCAGACAATTGAAGGGACAGGTCTTCTGTAGCCTGTGACTTTGACCGATATGACCTGGTATACAGCCCAGGTATAAGCTTCCAGGTTATAATTTTAATATTTTTTTCATTATTGGATTGTAAACTGTTCTTTAAGGCAGGACACATCAGGTGAATACGGAGAACGTGTAAATGGAGTGATTTCAAGAGATAAATATGAGGAAAAACTATATTGCAAGTTTTGTATCATTTTATGTGTTCATATAAGGCATTTTATGTGTAAAAATGGCCAAAACCTTCAAAAGATTGGTAAATCTGTAGTAGAGATGTTGTCGCCACAATGTGAGAAAAATGCATTTGGTGAAAATGGTCATTGAGGTTACAATTTCCCATATAGTTCTATGGAAAAGCGTTGAATATTACACTCCTTATTGTAAATATTAGGTATGAGGTTAATTATTTGTTTCCAGGTGAAAATGTATACAGTTGTGCTCAAAATTTTACATTCCCTTTTAATCTTTTGGGCATTTTTCATAGAATATGAATGATAACACACATGGCTAGTGGTTGTGCGAAGCCAAATAACTCAGTTTGCTCTTTTGAAATCATGATGAACTGCCAGGAAAATGGGTCAGGAGCAAAGAAAAACTCACTTAAAAAAAGCTAAAATACAGGACTCTCTGACAAAATTGGACTCTCTCTTTTGATCAGGGATATTTGGCTAGTTTCTAGTTGAAGAGTTTTTGGCAATAAATGGCTTTACGCAACCACTAACCATGAGTGAAATAAAGGTTATTGTGTCATCATTCATATTCCATGAAATGCATAAGTTTACATACCAGAGGATGCCAGGGGATGTAAACTTATGAGTACAGCTGTATGTTAAGAGAGCAAACTGGTTAAAGTGCATATGACAGGGAAAAGGGTTATTGTTATTAAAACATTTTAAGGTAGTGACAAAGAGCGAGGGAAAGGTCCGTAGGAACTCACTCATTTCTCATTGGTTTTGTGACGCCCACTATGTGTCGTCACATAGTTTGTACTTGTTATTATTTTATATTTTGAATAAGCCATAGTAAAACGGTAATGTGGAAGGGAATGCTGCAGTACTGATATTCCCCACAAGATGGCAGTACACGTTGTGAGACGGCTAGTGGCGCCCTGTTTCCGGTTTCCTAATAACCATCGGCAGCAGGAAGCTAAGACAACGCAAACCTTACGTCTCCGTCTCTTTTTATTATTTACAGGTTGGTACCTAAGTGCATCCAAGCATCAACTTCACCCATATGAGGTGTACATGTCATAATACTTACACGAGTAATTGGTAACCTGTGCTAGGAATTCGTTTTGTATACTTAAATTAAGTCTTTAGGAAATTAGCATTTTGTGCTAACGTGCGCTAGCGAGAAGCGCCTTGAACTTAGGCTCACCGGGTAAATATTTTTGTTGGGTCCTCAATTCCAGTGTAGGGTGTAAGTTTAGTAAAATGTAGATTTATAGTAAAATGTAGATTTATGGTAAAATGGTTTTTGAAATGTATAAGGTGAAGTCTAATGCTGAAACTGTGTGATGAATGTCTGTTTGGTGACAGCAGAACTACAATAGCCCTACTAGTATGTAATAGCTAGATTTTAGGAGAAATACTGATGTATTTATGTATAGGTTTATTTGCTAATTAAGATTAAT
>OMNZ01029803.1:0-12521 GCA_900303255.1 Lesueurigobius sanzi
TTATTTATATTCACAGAAGATTGGACTGCATTTTATGACCAAATATATAAATAGGATCCAAAATTTCCAATTTCATTATTACACATGGCCAAAAAGTGCCAAATTGTGCCCTATTTGTTACAATGGGATTCTGCCTAGACCAGTGCTTAATTTGTAAATCCAGATTTTCAGGAACACTTGTGTACTGGGTGGATTTTATGGGGGAACAGCCCAAAATAATTGCATATTTAAAAGTTGTTGGAGTATTTTATTTCCCGGATCCAATAAAGCTCAAAATTCTGATTTCCCGAAATGCGTTCCCCCAAAAGCCGGATCAAATTAAGCACTGGCCTAGACTATTTTAAATCAAAACCTCAATAACTTTTCAATTATTAAAAGCGATAACCTGTTGGGAAAAAGTCAATAATTAGCATGTAGTTACTATTTTTGATGTTTATTTTCTTCTTCACCACGAAAACAAGCTGCTGACCTGCTATAATGTGTGTCTCTTTTAGGCGGAATTCATATTTTCTGTCTTTCAACCTCAGTTACTCAGGCCCACTATGATTTTCTTGAAAATGTTCACATCTACAGTCTCCCCATAGACATTCATATCATATGAGAGCAATATGAACATTTTACACATTTTACAAGCTGTTAAAAGCCTTCCAGAGTATATGAACACACAGCAGGGCTTAAGAGGTTAAATAAGAATGTTGTTGATGTGTTTAAGTATATAATAAACAAATATATATCATTTTAAGAACATTTTACTTAATTCTAGATTTCTTTTTGCAGTGTACTAATTATTTTGTGGAGACATTTACGACAGCACCTGTAGTATAAATCCATACGCTAGTGGGGGCCCCCTGGTGTTCTCGGGGCCCTAAGCAGCTGCATAGCCTGCTTCTTAAGCTGGGCCGGCCCTGCATGTCGTGATAAAAGTCTCATAGAGGAGTCTGTGATAAAACTACTCCCACATACTCGAGTAACTGATCGATTGCCCGCCTGTGAGAAGACATATGTGACATTTCCTACACCTGCGCACACAAAAGCGACTATACTGGGGCCTGCGCTGCCAGTTTGGACACAGGAATCCTATCTCCCATTGTTTGTGGAGGCTCAAAGGATTAACCCGTGTCAACAGTGATGGAGAGGCGCGCGTCCTTCCGAGTATTTACATTTGTTTTTTTTTTGTTTTTTCCTCCCGCCCCCGAAGACGCGGCGCTTTTGCCAAGTCTGTGGCTTCGCAGGTAAGTGGCAGGGACCGGCGACGGACAGCCGCTCTCCATCTTGTAAAAACCCAGAGGAAGCTCGGGGCAACAAGACAAATAGGTCCCAGAGACGCAGGCCCCGCCCCCGTCGTTCCTCCCCGTGGCAACAGCAGCGGTGCGTTTTTTTTTTCAATGTTTGATTTGATATAAAAGTAACTGGTTCTGGGCTCAAATTGTATTTTTGCACCATTGCCTGATTCTTTTATTTTGTGTTACTGCTTATAAAACATACAGTATCTGCAATAATAATAAACTTTATGTCTAACTTTTTTCTGGTATATTTGTGTTTTCTTCATATTCCTGTTGTGGTGAGGTCATATGGCTGTAATAAATGCAGTAGAACAAGAAAAACAAACAAAAATACAATTCCGACATTATAAAAGTGAAGGTTTATTTTATAGGGGTCCTACTGATAAGGAGGGGAGGGGGGTTAAAGTACAAATGTTTAATATATATAAAAAATGCAATCTGAAGATATTTGACAGTGATCTGGACAGCTCAGATTAATCAATTTAAGTATTTGGTAAAAATATTCCTTGTGTTCTGAGTAACAATTTGAGAGAAAAGGTCTTAGGTCTTATTTTCCATACAAAAGTATGGCATGTCCGTTTTATAACAATTAGATCATTTCTCTGTATCATTAACATTTGGAGCAGGTTTAGTGGCCAATCCTCAAAAAAGCTGAAAACTTGACTCAGCATTTAGCTCAGATGTAGCCTGGTCTTACCATACCCTCGTACTCATTTTGTACAGAGGGTCTGGATCTTTACAATTGAGCTCCGTTATCAGGTGGGAGGGGTCAACTCCGTTTAAAGTTTGAAACGATTGGATCTGATTTTACCCAATCTCTAGCCTGGCCTTAGCCATCCGTATTATCATTTCCTGCATAATGCCTGACGTCACCTACAACACCCGCCTCCCCCGCTCGCTGAATGAAGTTCAACCGATGTATCACTGAGATCAGACCCAGACTGTAACATGTAGGAAATGATAATTGACTGAAGTTTACAGCTGGCTAAGGCCAGGCTAGCTCAGATGCCACTTTTAAGGTATACTTAATTAATCCCCGTAGGGAAATTGGTTCTTTGCATTTGACACATCCTTCGATGCTGTCAGGAGCATCCTCAGATGCGGAGCCAGGCTAATGGTCAGAATCACCTGGTTGGAGGATTTAACCTGATGTGCATGTTTTGGATTGATGGGAGAAACCGGAGGAAACCCATCCAGACACGAGGAGAAACATGCAGGCCGGGAATCGAACCCGGAACCTTCTTGTTGTGAAGCAAGTGTGCTAACCGCTCAGCTACTGTGCCATCAAAAACACACCATTTCTGATGTTAAGTAAAACTTCGCAGAGTCTGTTCATTCAGTGATGCTTTGATCACACAAATGTGGTCAATGTTTGACAACAGCTGAAAACATCCAGGTAGTTCTTCAATGGGGTCGTAGAGCGGCTCGTCTTGTAACTGGAGGGTTAGCGGTTAGATTGTCCTTGGGCAAGACACTTCACCCACCTGGCCTCCAGTGTCTGTGTACACTGGTGTATGGATGAGAGTGTGAAAGGGTGAGTGGTTCCTTCATGTAAAGCGCTTTGAGCCTAAAGCAGGTAGAAAAGCACTATATAAATGTGACCATTGAAATGATGATGTTTGACGGCTAATGTTAACAGCTATAGGGGAAATACATGAGCAGGCTAACAAACTCTGAAAAGTAAACAGGATAAGCCATCTTGCTAACTGTCTGTGTCCGTTAGCATTGGAGAACTCCTATGTATTTCTGTGGTCTTTGAGCAAACAGGAAGCTAGCCAAAAACAGAGCCCATTACTTCAAAAGTCCCCCATGTACTCGAGCAAACTCCCCTGATTTCTACCCGTGAAGAAAGACGAGACGGACGCAGCGGCTGAAGTAGACAAGTTTATTAATGATAATAATGAGATGATGAGATCGATGATAATATTAATAATTAGTCATAATTATAATAACGTTAATGTCATAATAAATAGAACTCTCATCTGAAGCACATAAAGAGAAGCATTACAGAAAGAGAGAAAAACAAAACGACAGAGTTCAGAGTTTACAGAGCCAGAGGAGGGGCAGGGGACTAGAGACACCTTTTTCAATATATCCATCTACTTTTTTAACATTTTTAAACTTTATTTAACTGGAACATTTACAAAAGAGAGAGAGATAGACTTTAAAAAATCCTTATAAATAAATTTTGTCATCGTTTAGAACAAAATACAAGATTTCGGGAGGGTGTATATATAGGTCGGAGGGTCTTTTTTCCGTCTTATTTTTCCCCCCTTTTAAGGACATAAGAGAGTTAAGAGCAAGTTTATATACAGAATAGCTGGAGTACAAAAAGGGGGCTCACGTGTACCAGGGATGGGAGGGGGCGTGGCTTTGGGAGGGGGGCGTGGCTTAGGACTGCACTGCAAAAAAAACCCCGAAACACCCACAGAGTTCAAACGACTTGTTGGCGTCGTGTGGTTTTGACTAGTTCTGGTTTAGTTGGCGACACAAAACCCAGACAAGGCATTTCAGAGTCATTTCTTTTTTTCCTTCTGATCTAAATTTGATGAAAAAACATCAAACCAACTAAAGTGAAGTAAATATAAACAAATGAATGAAAAGAACACATAATCACAACTAAAAACAGTATTAATCAAAGTAATAAAATTCAACTTTTGAAGAAAGAAAGAAAAAGCATTGACCCAATAGGTAATATATGGATAAATTACAATAAATAATGTAACATGAATACATGAATAAATAAAAAAATGTTAATATACACAACAAAATGTGTATTAATCAGATATATTATGGCATCTTTGTTGAAAATAATTGTAAAAACACAATATATCCAATCGAAGTCAGCAAACATTTGAGACACGGAGCAGAACTAGATCCATCAACAGCAAGAAGCCATTTTACTGCCTGTGCGTGTGATATTTTTTGCAGTGCAGAGTCTATGGGTAGGAAGGGGCGTGGTCAGGTGGGGGGGTAGTGGGTGTGGTTTCGAGGGGGGAAGGGGACGGGCAGGAGGGAGGGACACAGCTGTGCTCAGGAAGATATAGGGTTCCCTTAAAATCGAACAAAAGGCATCTACGAGGGACTCACAAGCAGTTTCACAAAAGCAGCAAAGGCCGACCCTAGGTTTGGAAATGCTGAATGGATTGTTATGTTTTGTTGACAGTTTGATGTTACTACTACTATTTATGGATACAAAAATGAAGTTTTGTCACCGTTTATACCAATAATGTTAAGCCCAAAAACATTCTCTGAAGCATAAATAGTTGGCCAAGGTCAATTATCGTTTTGCTGGATAAGAAATGGTAATTTTCTTGCATGTTTAATCATTTTACACATATATAAACCATCAAAACTATAATGTTCGTGTGAGATGTGACATATTTGAGTTCAAATTTTAGTTCTTTGCCACAAATGCAAAAAAAAAAAATCTATTTTTTATGACTTCCAAATATTTGTATCCATTCTATTACACAGAGGAGTGATGCACATTAGGATATACAGCAGGGGTCTCCAACCTTTTCTACCCTGTGAGCTACTTTTGTGTAACAAAAATGGCAGAGAGCTACTTCAAAGAAACAAGTAGAACTATAGGACTGTCAAAAATGATAATTCTACACAATAAAAGAAATGACTATAGTTTCTGCTTCATACTGCTCTATTTTCAGCTACATGTTTGGAGATGTTTTGTCCAGACCGAAAAAATACATCTAAAGTTTGACTCATCAAGCGTTTGTATAAATGTAAAAAGCCCTTGGCCAGCTTTTTGGAAAGGGCTAGCGAGCTACCGGTAGCTTCTGTTTGGAGATCCCTGATATACATTACACGAGCAAATTGGACCCAATGGGGAAAATTTGCATAAAACTGATCAAATTTTCCGAAAATTCCAGCAAAACCTGCAAATGAATGTGTTTGGACAAAATTTTTTCTCATTTTCAATACATTTCTGGGTCAAGTCAAGCAATATCATTATTTTTCATTCATGAATACCAACGCTCTTATTGGTATTCCAAGTCTTAAATTTAGCACGATTCACTCAATAACTTAACCCCTTATACATAAAAACAATAGCTAGTGGATTTCCTTTTCATCACTGTAAACAGACTTGAGACTTGACAAACTTGTTGCGTAGTCGGTCGATCCAAATGACACTTTTGTGAAACTGACCAATGAAAGAAGGAACAAGGAGAAGAGTAAACCCCGGCCCCCGCTCCATCCCTCCAAATATATAAGGTGCAGGGGGGGAGTTTTCATCCTGACAGACCAGAAACTCCACCGACCGGACGCAGAACTCAAGAATATTAGAAAGAACTACTTAGAACTTTTTGTGAATTTGTGAAAGAATGAACAACCACAGTTTTTTTTTTAATAAGAAACCACTTTTGTAAACACATGAACAGAAGCTAAACATGTAAAGGTAAACCTCTCCCGTTGACACCGCTGCCCGAAAAGCCGGAGCAGCGGAGACGGGACAACGCTGGAGAGAGAAGCCAAAATGTGTCGGCCCAAAGGAAACATTACAATCATCTGCTTAAAGCCACATCGCGTAACGCTTTTGGGGGAATTCACAAGCAGTAGGTTTATCACGGGTCTTTTTATCGGTGGAAATGTTGTTATTATTGTGAAAAGACTACTTGCGGGTAGCCGTTCAAAACGTTTAGATACAAAATACAAAATTAGGTCCTCTTCCAAATGCTTTACTTGGTAACCTACTGCCAGAATAACTTTGTCTAGCTCTTGAGTTTGGTGACATTTTTATCAGATATCGTGAAATTGATTTGAGCAATGTTGACATGCCAAGTATTTTTGCACTATGAATGAGACACAAACATCTGATGTCATGTAAATAGAGATTTGTTATGCAAGTTGATGTTTTTTTCGTAATTTAAGTGTAAAACATATTTGTTCCTCTTAACATTTGTATATTTTCGCAGTGCAGTGGCTCTTGTGGCGTAGCGATACTCCGCAATGTGGCTTTAAGGTAAATGCTTTTTCAGAAAAAACTAAGAGCTTTTATTGTGAAAACTCTCATCATTATCCGGTAAGCACCAGGTCTAACTGCTAAATTTACTTCCGCCGTCGCTAAAGGGTAAAAAAAATGACGAAACCGACTTTCCGATTCTCTCCACTAGGGGGCGAGGGCCGCGCTGGACCACTTCAGCTTCCCTCCCGGTCCCCGTCTCGCTGCTCGGCCTGTGCCTGACTCTATAGTGCTGCTACTAACATGGAAGACCAGCGAGACGAAGTAGTTCAGGTAATATCTCCACTATCAATATTTATATATTTTTTTTAAAAACACCAAGGAAACAAACCCACAAAGTAAAAACACCCCAAATATATGCTTTAGCTTGTTCTTCACATTTCTACTTAGGCAACTAATCAACATTTATAGAAAGGACTTTGGCTCTCCATAGAAACCACCACTTCTACAGTTGTATCTCAAAAAAATGAGTTTAACACTTCAAAATAAGAGCCACAGTTGAAATCAAGTCGAATGCATACGATTCTCAGAGAAACCCCTTCAAAGGTAACATTTGTGAGCTGTTATCTTAATACTCTTTTTCTGGATAGTACTACACACTATATATTATAACAAATATGATATTTTTCATATATTTTTTTAACTAGAAAAGTAACCGTTTGGTGTATGATACTTCACTTCAAATGGTATGTTAATATTTAACAATATGTAACTATACACAGTTCTTTTTTCTTTACAAATCTAAGTATATAAAGAGTATTTGGGTTCACAAATGTAGCTACGGTCGAAGCGTCAGAATGACATCAGAAACAGTTTGAGGGACGCAATGTTTGCAGCCGACACACACCAAAGCACCACACGTGGATTCGTCTGCTGCAGAAAGTAGTCCCCTGCATACGCTACATCGGCACAAGCAGGGAGTATCGTGTAAAATGTTCTTTTTTGTGACACTTTCAGGGGGAAACAGGAACAGGGCGCCGATTACAAAAGCTCGGTCATACCATGGGACCTAAACCCTGTGTTTAATCTTAAAGATGAGGGCGAGGGGGCTTTTTTTTTTTTTGCTTGAAGCTGGCAGAATTGTGTAAATACATTATTCACCTTGGTATGTACATGTTCAGTTTAACGTGAGCGTACTATATTTCCCGCCATTCAACACATTAGCAACGCTGCGTTGAAAGGTTTCGCTCACAACTTGGTCAGCTAAACTAAATCTCTAAATATTTCACTACACTCAACGGTGCTACTTTTAGTCCTACTTTTCCCCTACTATTTACAAGCGAGTAAATATCCGTATACATCGTTTATATCTTCGTCGGAGGGCTTAGCGGAAAAAAAGAAAACGCAACAATTCTCAATCCTACGCGCGCGCGGGTCGAGCTAAGTACGCAGCGTCTACTTCCTATAATTTAGCATTAGCGGTTAGCTTTAGCCTAGTGCCGGACGTCGGTCTGTAAACATAAGTGCTTCCCTGAAAAAGTGTCAAGTTTTTTGAGGATAGAGGACGAGTTGTGCCGATCTAACGTACGTATTTTCTGATTTAAGAAAAAAGTAAAAACAAATCACTGGCCAGTTTGCATTTTTTCCTCTTCACGTGAGCAGAAGGAACCGATGGGATTTCGATGAATCAGGCGGTGTGATATACGTGTTTTTTTGTCTTTTTCAAGGATTAGTTGATAAAATAGCGTAAAGGCAGCCTTATCTTTAAAATGTCAAAAGTCCTGGCTAATGAGCTATAACAATAATAATAATAATAATAATAATAATAATAATAATAATAATAATAATAATAATAATAATAATAATGACGTCTTCCTAAAAATGTCCCTACCACATGTGACATCAAGTCTGTTTAGTTGCAGAGTGCATAGATAAATTCAGTGGACGGACCATTCGTTAAACTGTGGTTCTTCATGTCTCTTCTGCCTCCCAGTTGGAAGTCGGCGTCAAAAACTAAAACTCCGCCCCATCGCCATCGCCTCATTCGTTGTTGTTGTTTTTTTGTCTTTTTTTTCAGGATATTTTTTTTCTCTTTTTACGACGCGCCTGTTTTTATTTAGAAAAGTAGTAGGCGAAGTTGGCGAATCATCCGTGAGACTCTCCGAAAACTAACCTACAGCTACGAAAACGCTAAAAGCCTGCATATGATCACTGCATGGGAAGGGACATAAAAATGGCCGACTTTTTAAACCCCATTGAGACTTCACACAACAGTAATTTGCCATGATAAATACTCTTTGCAATATGTGAGAAGCTGTCTACAGAGATGGACAGAGGTCGCCGTGGGTAGAAGCCCTGAATCAGTCTTTTTTTTTATGTTTTGTTTTTTTAAACTTCAACCTGAAATAAATGATCCAAGAAGTAGAGTGAGGTGAGTTTCTGTACAGGTTATTAACAGGTCAGGAGCTCCGTCTTTCCGTAACACACACGCACACGCAACAAAGCTACCACTTCGCTTTAGCGGTAAGTCTTACCCTGAACTTTCAAAAAACAAGTTGTGCTTCACCGAAAAAAAATCCCGCTGCTTTGCGATGCTATCATATATATATATATATATGTGTACGGGGGGGACAGTCTCCTCGCAGGGGCTTCCGATGCGGCGTTATACATAAGTCCACCGGGTTCCGCGGAGCAGGAGACTTCGTAGGAGCCCTGGTATCAGCGAGAGAGAGGAGCGGGGTTTGAGTTAGAGCGAGGGAAAGGAAGCAAGTCCCGCTGAAGAAACTTGTTGCAGCTTCGATGTTGGAAAACGCCAACTGGGTCACGTCGATACAGATCCACCGTCATTGAGTCCCGCTTTCTCCTGATCAAAGAGCACTGTGTTCAAATCATACTTTGGTTCAAGTTAGAAAGAAGAAGAAGAAGAAGGGGAGGGAAAAAAAAAAATCAATATTCATAAACTTTGACACCCACAACACGTTTTCGCTAATTAGCAAGTCCTTCCCGGCTGCCGCGGTTTTTGAGGGTGAAGGGGGCCAAAGTCTTCCTGAAGTCTCGATGTTGTTCGGGGGCAAAAGTATGGATCTGCTCGGGTTGGTTTGCACAGGAAGGGGGGGAGGGGTGAAGCAGTTCACACTAAAACCATCATAAACACATGATCACATGTTACAGTACATATCAGGGACATACTGAGAGAGGGCCCTCCCCCTCTACTCCCTGACATCACCACAGCCCATAGAATAGATATGTATATATATTTATATACAGAAAATGAATACATATTGGACACCCTAGACATTAAGTACATTCAAAGAACTGAACCAACATTCTTGTTTAAAACACATTACAGTGACTCTCCTGATAAAAAAAAGACTTAAGGTTTTTCTTCCACTAAAATCTTGAAAACTCCTCAGTGCCGCACAGAACAAAACACACGAAGAATGGTACATATTCTCAGAATACATTGACAAATAAAATCGACATATTCAGCCCTCGTTCTTTGTTACCGCTGATGGGCACTGTCGTATTAGAATGTTTTCTCTGGAGAGATAGTCTGTGGCCTCAGGCTTGTGTTTTGGTTATGCACCTGCGATGTAGTTCGATGGGATTACTGGAGTATAATTCAATTAGTTACATGGACGATGAGGAGTTATTCTCGTGCATAGCGCCGCTTCTGGTTGGTCTTTTCTAGCGGCACACAGTGACACAAAGGCTTGGGCTCTGGAGTTGGCAGGTGAGTAAAACCAGCGGCGTTTTCAGTCTTTTGAGTCTATTTTTTAATGTTTTGACGCCTTGTTCTTGTCTAGTCCTCAGTCAGTGAGCTCTGCTGGGGCGTGGAGAGGGGCAGACCGAGGAGAGCTCCCGCCGCGAGTCACCCCCCACTCCCCAACGCTGTAAACCGGACCCAACGGCCCAAAGAGAAGGAAGGGGCGGAGCCCAGTGGTGCTGCCAGCGAGGAGGAAGTGACATCACGACAGTATCCACAGGGGACGCTGCTAACAGTAGTTCTACTGCGGCCGCTGACCTCGCACGACATGGAAGAAGGAGAGCGGGGCGATGCCAGCGGCCGGCCAGGAAGAAGGTGAGGAAGGAAGCGAGGAGGGAGGAAGTAACAGCCAGATCAGCCTCTCCCTGCCACCTTTCCTTTATGTTGTTTTATTCTTTTTTAAATGTGCCTCAGAGAAAAGCAGCCGGGGGAGTGTGCCCTCCTCGTCCTTCCCACAAACTTTAGATCAGCATCAGAAGGGCCAACTGTTCATCTCCCTTACCAAAAAACATAAAAACAGATTTGTACATATATACTGCTTTATACACACTTTTTTACCATGTAAATCACAAAAGTATAGAAAAATAAAATGTTTTATAATAACGCGACACTTTCTCTCTCTGTCTTTTTCTACTCAGAAGGTGGTCCCAGGTGGAAACTGGCTCACTCCGGTGGGTAAGTTTGTGGCTGGTTTGACACCGCTCGGCGCCCGAATGTCCGCCTCGCCTTCCCTCGTCCAGCCTCAGTAGAGAGACTCCTCCTGCACCAAGTCTTCTGTGATATTTTCCTAAAGCTAGTTCTCCTCTCGCCTTCGCCGGTTTCATCTGTGATGTCCATCAAAACTGAGTACAGCTCCTCCTTTAGTATTTACTGCAACGGGAGAGAGAGGGACATGCGTTACTACACTGTACAAGACAGTTGGTCACAGGTTCTCTAAAGTTAACTCAAACTAAAACTTATGAGTAATTACAAGCACAATCCACACACATACAAAAAGTTAACTAATGCAAGCTTACATTTCAGAAGTGCTGAAGACATGCACTTTTACAAACATGTAAGAAAACATACACATGATCATAATTCTTATTTATACTTCTATGCATATTCATATGTAGATATCACTCAATCATTTTCCATTTAAAACACATTGGTCTTCTTTTTGAGGTGATGACAGCAGACAGAAGTTGATCCTTGATGTTGGAAACCAGAAACGGTGCTTCACCTTCCTCTTCCTTCTTGAACAGCCATCACATCCACAGCAACATCCACAGTCACATCGAATAAGTGTTGGGCACAAACCAAACTCCCAGTTAATTTTCCCTCAATAAACATTGAAAAAAAAATCAAGAACTGGCTTAGTTTCTGTTGTGACCGTGACCCCGAAAAATTGTGGAAAGTGAACAATGAAACAGAATGACCAAAAAAAAGCCAGGAATAGCCTTTAATGATCAAGATCGCAGAATCTTTATCCCGTTGAGATGAATTGAACTATCCATCTAAATTCTGCAGTTGCTCCAGCTTCTGTGAAGGTGCATTGTGGAACTTTTTAAAAACGGCCTTTATGAGACTCCAGGTTAGGGGAACCTCTGGGTACACTCCATATTTTTTCTTAAATAGTGACAGATATCTTAATTTAATATACAAACCTGTTTCCAAAACAAAGAAATAAACCACATATTAATCTTATTTATAACTATAAATGCTGTCATTAAAAGTAATTTGTTGTTTGGTCCAAGTTCTTAAAATGCTAGTGCTGCCCTCTACTGCCCTGACTGTATTAGTGACCATTACTGGCCTCTACTTACTGTGAAAGCACTGCAGCCTCATTAATATTCAAAACATCATTAATTAATATGCATGACATCATCAAAAGTATCCATATTAGCATGAAAATTATGGATATCGTATCGAGCTAGAAAATATCATGATATATCACATCCCTACTCCAGGACTAAATGTTTTGTTGGGTGACTATGGTAGGTTTTGGTTCTATCAGCAGAAAACCCCCTGAGAGAAACCCCTCAAAAATTGATCCATGAGTAGCCTGGTCGTACCCTACCCTCGTACTCATTTCGTACAGAGGGTCTGGATCTTCCCAATAGGATTGATCGCAAATGATGTGAAAATGCTATTTTTAGAACAGCGCGCTACTGCCACCTATAGTTCGGACATCACTTTAGGGCCTGTAGCCAAAAGGATGTCGCTGAAGCGCGTGGACTGCACTTGTGGGAACGGGAATATTGCCTTAACAGCGCTAATAGTAACAATCAACACTGCTGCTTTCTGTCGAGTGACTCTGATATGGACACTGTGACCATCTGGCGAGTGACTCTGATATGGACACTGTGACCATGAGGAGAGTTATTTCATTGCATTTCCTGAGCTTGGAAGAAATCCAGAGAAATGCCAACGTTGGGTACAAGCTTGTAAGGAGAGGGATTTACTGCTCTCTGCATTTCATTGGTGGAGCTAACAATTGATCATCCAGACCCAGCAACAGCAACACCTGTGCAGGTACGTCTTTGTTAAACACAGTCTGCAACAATACAGC